>CABFOV010000891.1:5364-28597 GCA_902141375.1 Timema poppense
AAGAGAGCGGTAAGGGTGTGCTATTTACAGAAACCGTGTGATTATATGAGCAGTAAGATTGCGATTAACAGCAGTTTCGTGATGATTAGAGCAGGAGTGTTGTTTACAGCAGCTGCGTGATTAAGAGAGCGGTAAGGGTGTGCTATTTACAGAAACCATGTGATTATATGAGCAGTAAGATTGCGATTAACAGCAGTTTCGTGATGATTAGAGCAGTAGAGTGTTGTTTACGGCTGCTGCAAACGTCAAACTCTTACTGCTCTCTTCCTCACGCAGCTGCTGCAAACAACACTCTACTGCTACTGCTGAGGAAGATATCGGTAAGTGTGTGTTGTTTGCAGAAGCTGCGTGAGGAAGAGAGCAGTAAGAAAGTTTTGTTCATAGGAACTGAGTAAGGAAGATATCGGTAAGAGTGTGTTGTTTGCAGAAGCTGCGTGAGGAAGAGAGCAGTAAGAAAGTTTTGTTCATAGGAACTGAGTAAGGAAGATATCGGTAAAAGTGTGTTGTTTGCAGAAGCTGCGTGAGGAAGAAAGTGGTAAGATTGTGTTGTATACAACAGCTGCGTGATGACGAGTGTAGTAATAGTGTGTTGTTTACAGAAGCTGCGTGAGGAAGAGAGCGGTAAGATTGTGTTGCATACAACAGCTGCGTGATGATGAGAGTAGTAATAGTGTGTTGTTTACAACAACTGATTGATGAAAAGAGCACTAAGAAAGTGTGTTTACAGCAAATGCGTGAGGCATACAGCATAAAGAATGTTTTGCTTACATCAAATACTTGATGAAGATAGCAGTAAGAGTTTTATTTACAGCAACTGCTTGATAAACATAGCAGTGAGAGTGTGTTACTTACAGCAACTTGAAGTCTCCAGTTTTGTATAAATAATTTATTAGTCTAAATGTTTATAATTTAATAATAAGGTTCCATTTTATGTATATATCAATTATATAAAACTATAAAGGGTGTTTTAGGTAGTGCTTAAATCTATATAATTATATTTTTTAATTTTTAAGATCAAAACATTGATCTCTGATGACTAGAAGTCGATTATTTGTTGGGGAAAGGTGGCCATTATTACGGCAGGTGAAATTGTTAAAATAAGCCGGTAAACCACACAAGGGTTGGAAATCCAGGGTTGCAGAGCTGTGTAGATGGACGAGCGCATAGGTGAATGAGCACACTTGGAATAAAGAATGGCTAGCGTGAGGGCGCATTTAGCTTAAGAGAGTCAGTCAACCGAGCTCCATGAACCAGTTAATATATTTATAGATCAAGTGTAAATGTGTTTTATTACTAATTAAAATAAAACATATAACAAAAAGTGTCCGCTTTTTGTATTTGCTAATAGTAAAATAATAAAATAAATATAAAATATAAAATTTAGCGACATAAAGAGGATCCTCTTTAATTTTAATTTAAATACATTTTACGACACAGCAAAATGGTGCCGTGACACGGATACTTGGATTGCATTCATATGAGAATAAAGAATGAATCGTTATGTGATAATTCAAATTAAATATCTGATGAGTAGCATCTTCATAGAACCAACATATTATCAACTGCAAACAGAACTACAAACTAGATGAAAGGACTGCGACTACAAGATCTGACAGATATCTGAGGAGAGGACACCGACAATTAACAAAGAGATGAAAGTGATTACCATATTTGGTGAGTGCTGACCAAGATAAAGTCAGGCAGTCAATTTATAGTGGTGAATGGAGTGCGGTCACCCAAGGTAACGTGATTCCTTAGGGATTATTTTAAATAGTTACATTTTTGGTTGGACTCAATATTTTATTCAAGCTTCACGAGATAAAACTCAACAAACTCCACTCGCCTGTCAGGATCATCCTCATTCAGTACAGTGATCAACGGTTGATGGGGTTGATGGTATGGCCTCAGTTCGAGCTCTTTAATAACTCTCAGCAGACTGATTAAAAATGTCCAGCCTGGCAGACAAACGCCTTTTTGATTCGTCCTTCGCGGGTGAGCTAGCTAGCTATCCTCAGTAACTACGCTTCTGGGTCTACCTACTCCTTTAGCGTTTTGTAAGCTGACCGTTAAATCAAATTTAATGTTTATACTCCTAAATATTATCATAGAGGTTCCAAGGATCCCATACTCTGTGGTCATATGACATTTTACCACCGAAAATTATTATTGGTGGTAGAGAACAGCCGTACATACACATTATACTTTCTCTTGTAAGGTACATCAACGTGTCTCCACTTTGTGAAACTGTTGCCAACTGTCTGTGTATTCAGAACTTATGTAATTGATGTTTATGGATGGAATCAGTCCCACTTCTACATTAATTTATCTACTCACCCAGATTCGGTATAAACTGTGATTCGTAAGTTTTCAACGTTTGCACTTGTGAGACGAGATCTGTGATTTTTTAAAAATTAATTTAAGCCTGCTGAATTTTGACTCACATACTCGTATGTAAGTATAACAAAAAATACAGATAATTTTTAGAACACATTCGGCTATATTTGCGAGTTTTTTCCTTTTCAATTAAGCTCTTAAACTCACCATAGCCCCTTTCTTTTGATTTCTCTTGAAATATACATTTTAGTTCTGTATCTTGATGAAGATCAATCAGCTCTTCTTTTAAAGCACCTTGCTTCGAAATCTAAATATTTCTAACTCAGCAACCTTGCTGAATTTTGATACTTCCGGAAATCTTTGAAACTGTTAATCATTTCAGCTTTAAGTCAAGACAGTAACTCAATTAAGCAAGACATATTCCTTTTATTCTTCAGGATTTTAAATAAAAAGTGCTTGTGCAGAAAGAAAACTTGGGAAATCGCATCCACCCCAAGTACGTGAAATGGCATCAGGAAATTTATTTATCATGTCGGTATCGTCACTATCCTTGCCATATTAATATTATCGTTAACATTGCGAGAGTCAGTCAATAAGCAAAGGAAACACTACACCAGGCTTACATCCAAAGGATAGCTCTCGGCCAAACATATATAAGTGTACCCTAGTGTCAAACCAGAAGTCATTTCCTAGAATAACATCAAAACACATATTTGGAATGACACAAAACTTCCTTCTCTATTACATAAACCCAATTTTAATGGGAAGCACTAGCCTATTTGTAACTATTACGGCCCTCCATTAGCAATCGCATATAACTTATGAATCACCTTTTCCCATTTATGTTTACTCTTCCCTATAATATTAAAAAGGCCTTCACTACTGAAACTATCACTAGCTCATTATCAATTGTCCCCAATCATGTGCTAGAAGATATTAATATCGATATTACAGAAACTCCTGCATGTGGAATAACCTTATTTTTCTTGTCTGGACTATGACCCTGCTTACGCTACACAAGTCTCACTAGAGGCGGTAATTTCTATAATGAACCATCTGGCCACACTTATAGCATTTAATGTGTGACAAATCCCTCTTGAAAATATTTCTTCGGGCAGACAACAGGACTGTGTTGTCTCTGGCATGGCCCCACCCAATATCACCTTTTCCGACAGCACCTGAAGGGGGGCATTGAACCGACGTTAGGTGGGTCGTAACGTGGGGGAACTTGTAGTATCAAGCTTTTGCATTCCACTAACAAGTTAACCTCAATTAAGCTAGCCAACTGGGACGTCTCTAGGTAGGTACAAGGCTAGTACGTAAAAAAGGAAACTATACACATTAGAGACATTTTCTAAAATAATGTCTATTACCTGCGCCTCACTTAATTTAAGATTAAGGACCTCTGCAGCTTCCAAGATTCCATATAATGAAATTTCGGATCTATTCATTGGGTAGCTGGTAGCGGTGAACCAGTTTAATGCAAATTTTTCCCTAGCCCTACTAAGAAAGAAAACTTTTAAAAGACATTTCCTTGCATAAAATTTCAAGACAGATGAGACGTATCTCTTTAGAAAATATCTTTGTTAAGTTCCCTGAAGTTTTATCCAAACAATTCGTCCAAACTTATGTATGCTGAGCTTATCTTAAATTTTAAACATGATGCAATTCTAAGAGATCTCCCAAATTCTGACCATCAAACGTGGTAACACAGTTAGTTATATCAGCATTAACTCTAATTTGGGATTTGAAGGAAGCTTTAATTTCCAAGGGACATGTCCCAACTATTCCCTTATCATTCCGTTCTCAGGGCCTAGAAGCAAGATTAGTGACATTGAAGCTCAATTAATCTTCCGACAGAAACCCCGCCATTGATTTGCTTAACTCACTCACCAAAGCACCTGAGTTAAAGGCAATTCCTCTTTCCTCCATCTCCAGTATTTTATGAATCTCTATTACTAACATTTCACCACCTTCCTTGTTTAAAGCTGCGCTGGAATTGAATATGTACCTGTAGATTTATGGTACTTAATAGCTACTTTGACGTTACTAATACTTGGCTCTGGGACAAGTGATTCAGCATTATGGATTTCAATAGCCTCACCAGATTCGGATCCTTTATTAACATTCACATTTGCCTGAAGTGGTCGTTCCATCAACTAAAAACATCATTTGAGATCGTTTTTAGATTACCAGTCTCATCATTCACTAAATCGGCTCAAGCCTGATAACTTTTTCTATATCTGTTAAAACCTAAATAAACTTCCATGATATTCTTATTTTTGCAATTTTACTTTAACTCGCTAATTTTAACATTTAATTACACCTTTTTTTGTTTCTTCCTTTTTGAACTGCTTAATGTGTATAAGCTAAATTTGCTACGATTTTCTAACCAATGTAAATTTGCTTAACCTCTTTTTAATCTATTTCTGTAATTGTGAACATTCGTTGTCGAATCTCAGTTTCTTCCAACTCTTTTTCATATACCTACACTACTATTTGCTATATTTCTAATAATATTCCCAACAATTTCCCACAGTTTCTATGTATTAATGTTTCCCTCATCATCCTTTAAGCATTATAGGGCAGAAAACCTATTTAAAATTTCAATTTTTTATCCATCCCCACACTTAAATTTTGTCTGTATTTCTACTTCCTATCGGTCTAGCTTTCCCGTATTACTTCCCTTTTTGGTTATTGGGAGACGTTCTCCAAGCTTTGTAAGGGTCTGAATTACAATCTTGGCTCTTATGACCTGATGACCAGTAATATTATATTCCGTATATTATCTATCAGCAAGTGATATATTTGATTATATGTACTCCAATCTGGAGAGATCCAAGTATATTTATGAATATACTTATGCTTGTAGCAGGTAAATTTCACAATAAGGTTATTTGAAGTGGCAACATTTATCAATAATATTCCACTATCATTCCTCATTTCATACAGGGTTTCCTGTTCTATTGTAGATATAAAGAATTCTTCCTCCCCTATATTTGCATTAAAGTCATCTAGCACAATTTTAATATGATAGGTTAGAAACGGTTCAAAATAGTGTTCTAGCTTCTCATAGAAACTATTCTTTCCTAGGTCTTTGTATTCTGTAAGACAAAGCACATTATTATGAAAACTCCCTGCTACTACTAAACATGACCTCCCATTATTAATTAATTTTATATCCTTAACTGCTGACATTCTCTTTCTGTGGCTTAGAAAGCTTGTACCTAAACTATGTATGTCAGTTCCTCCATAGAAAATGTGTATTCACCTGATTTTCTACTACTATATACTGACAGGCCAACCTCTTGTGTTGCCACAATAACTCATTCAAACCTACTTAACTCATTAATCATGGTTAGTGCCCCTGGCCTATGTAAGCTAACAATCTTCTACGTTCCTACATTAGTCTCTTTCCTAGTTTTACTATCTCATGACCCCCCCGGAGTAGTCTCCACACCAAGATCCGAATGTGGTACTATTTTATCTCCGGGCTATCTTATCCCAGGAACAGCAATGGTACCCGCTTTGTTGGCAGCATGGTATAAGGCACTACTCTCACAATATACTGCACTGCCAAAGTAGGAAGGTTGGATTTATACTATCCCTCCATGCAAATGAGGGGTGCACTTTCTATAAATTAAACCTTTTTCCTTAACACATAAGTGTAATTAGTTAGTATATATGTGTATATTCCGAACGGATAATAAGATGCAGTGCTAATAAAACATTAATGGTAAACTTTTTTTTTCACTATGGGATTTTTTTAACGGTGAGAGCCCATCACGCCCACTTCCAATCTCTAAGCAGAAGGACCTAACCTAACGGCTGTCTGCAACTACTTATTCAATACTTGTATATTTGGAGCTACCCTTCATATCTGAAGGCCATATCCTCTATTCGCAGCATGAGGATGCACTGTGCTGTGATTGATAGGGGCCCACGAAACACGATTAATTTATACAATTATTTATATTTGCTCTTATTAGTGATATAATAAAATCGTTGTATAAATTTATTTGTCTCTTACGCATCGTTAATTATTTTGATTAACAATATTTGAAAGAACTTACTCAGTAGGCCTATATACAGATCAAGTATACTTTTACTTATGTGATATAGAATACATCCTAAAGGTAGAATATAATTTTTTGGCATAACATATTAAAATAATCTTGAATGAAATGTATTTTATTTGAATTATCATTACCTTTTAGAATTCGACTTAATAGAAAGATACAAACTTAATTTTCATGTAATGACATGAAGTATCCCTAAATAGTTACAATTTTATATATATATATCAGTCTTTCTAGGGCTTTCGAATACCAAAAATGTTTACAAATAACAAAGGGCCTCATGCATTGAAATTAACTTGAATACGCTGGAAGAATTTCTGAAGTGGTACTAATATGACCAATCTTGTGTGAAAGCTGTACATCAGTACACTAAAGAGTCAACCCTGCTTTTATGTTTTGTATGTTTGTCAATTGGAGGTAGACATTTATATCTAATGAATACTTCTAGTTGAGTAGGGTGTAGAAATAGAAAAGGGAGAAGAATTGTGTGTGCTTGCGAGAAAATAGGGTAAGGGGTGAGGGGTGGACCTGAAAGTGCTCTGGATCTGGAGGGGGCAATATTTGTGAGAGCATGAGAGGAAGAAGTAAAATGAGTGCTGATTCGTTTAAGCGGAAAGGTTGACATCTGTCTGCAATAGTTAGGTTTCGTATGGATGATGTTGGCATTTGTCCAGTATATCCCTGATCCCTTTTTCACTGTGTATGTTTGATGTAAATAAGAAAAGGAGTTGAAAGTAGTGGACCAATCTTTAAAACGATGAAGAAAATGATAAAGCTTTAATTAAATTTACTTTGCATTTAGTATATTAGGACTATGTCCAAAGTTTTTCAAAAAGACTAAACGATAACTTCTTTCCCATTTTCCTCAGCCTTAGTGTAAACTATGGCAATTATTGAAATATTAATTTGTTCAGTTTAATAGTAGACTTTAAACCTTCTTATTACTGGCCTCTTGGTCTAGTGGTTAGTGCCCTTGACTACTGATCTAGAGGTCCCAGACTCGATTCCCGGTGGTACCATAGGTAATTTTTCCGAAAGGGGGACTTTTCCACCGTTCACCATGGTCATGTTGATTGGGCTTAGGTTTGTTTTAATATTTCATCTGGCTCTCCACCTTCATAATCACTATCATCACATTATCTCATTGCAGGAATGACGTGTAGACAATTTCCAAAGCACACCCTTGCCAACACTATTTTCCCACAGAGCAGTTAAATTCATCATGACAAAACTAGATACTACATCTCTCACGGCCAAATATGCCATATGCTTAAAAAAATCTTAAAATAGTTATAATCATGGTTTTATTTCTTTAGGTTTTATTTTCCTTAATTTGAATTCAGTAGTGGAACTCTTCATAGATTTTAGAAATGTTATTATATTTATTTATCTTCTTTGAGCCATATAAATACGCTGAACCAATATAATGATTTCACTCATTTGCTTACATTAATATTATGTTGTTTTCTTAGCATCACATCTTACTACCAGTTTGGGTTATACGTTTATGTAATAATTACGCAAGTGGTTTTAGGGATTAGGAAGGTTATATATGGAGGAAGTGTACCCTTATTTGCGTGGAAGCCGAGTGTAAAACCATTTTTGGAATAATCAATCTCAGTACACCTGACCAAGATTCGAACCTCAATATCCCCGTCATCGTAGTATAGTCTACTGTGAGAGTAGCACGTTAGACCATGAAACGATCGAAGCTGATAATTGTCTATAAAATTGTATAAAACCATATACGATGAGTATTTCCTCAATCAATGTCACTCCAGTCTAGTCTAAAGTCAATTCACCATAGGAGTTCTGGTAGCTGACAGCTATCAAAAGATATAGAAACGTTTAAGAAAACATAATGAGAAACACATTATTATGGCATTTTTGACTTCCAAAATCGACAACAAATCAATGTATGATTTTACAGATAATATGGTTTGGCTTATGGATACTTGTTAGTAGATCTGGTAAATTTTGATAAATGTTAGTAATCACCACTCCTATGGCGAATGGGCTATATACATCACCTCTTCCAACCTTGGCAGACGGCTATGTATGCCACTGAACGTGCTCTAACCCAACCTATTCAGGATCATCGTTGTGGAAGAATGGGGCTGCAAAAGGGGTATTCTTCCAACAAGCTCAACGGCGGAACAGTTAAAAGTATATTCTCTTCTATATCTCTCGTTCAGTGACTAGTTTTTTTGAACCGAATACCTGAAAAGATGGTTGTTGACTATATAGTTGTGTAAGGCATGGGCTAGCTCCATTATGGGAGGGGAAGGAAATAAATAAATTTGACTTTAAATAAAAAAGAAACAAAAGTCTTACCCAACTGTTTAGTATAAATGATATAACTGAATTATTTATATAATTCATAATAATAATAATAATATTTAGCACCGCGTCTTACTACCCGTTCGGTGTATACGCTTTAAGTACTAATTACTCTAATGGATTAGGAATTGGGGAGGTTTAATTAGATGAAGTGAATCCGGGTTTGCGTGGAGGGAGAGTGGAAAACCATTTAGGAAAAACCACCCCCAGTTCACCCGACCGAGATTCGAACCTCGATCTCCCCGTCTTCAGCGGGCGAGCTCAACACGACAAGCGCGTTAGCCAACTACGCCACCGAGGCAGGTTCATAATAAAAAACTAGTCATTACTCCAAACGTGGATTATTAATTTTCTGAATGTAATACTTTACTGTTAATTTTAGTAACTAAAGATATTTTTATTTTTCATATATGACTGGGAGGCACTTTTACATCCAGGCTCGGTCACCTTATGTGTAGACTTTTTCCCACTCTGGTGGCACAGATGTCCAAGGTACACCGCAGGAGGTTGTTTACACATACCCACAACGAGTTATGGAGTTGTAGATCCGCGGCGAGTCTTAACCTAACTTGAGCCAAATTAACCAAACCCTGGTGACCATCGGGACTATTACCCTTAAGGGAAACATACCCAAGGTACCAGTCGGGAATTGAAACCGGGACACCTAGGCTTGTAGCCAGGTGAACTGACCACTACATCATGGGGCCGGTAGGTCAGATATTTTGCGGGGGACGTGCACCCCTGCTCCCTCCTCTAACAAAGCATGTGGTGGTAGTTCTTACTATCCAAATAAACATAAGGTTTTTATGGTCTTTAACCAAGTATAGAAACATAGTTTACAATTCTTCATAAATTCATTTTTTAAAGGTGGCAAACACAATGCTTTGAAAGAGAGAGTACATTTTAAAAATTGTGTTCAACCCTAAAAAAATAGAACACTTATAATGTATAGCTTAGTGTTTGCTTGCAGAGGTTTGTAAATAAATTCTCACTGACAGATTTAGACTGTTAGTAGAGTCAACTCAACACAAGCATGCTTGACTTTGTTACTAAAGGTCTTGGTTTGAAACACAATCAGCGGCAAGGGGAAGAGGGACTTTACCACAATGTGGACTCCCATCTAATGTTCAAGTAAATGCTTGTAAATTTCCTCTTAATAATCTCTCCTGTATCTTTCACAACCATTCTTTAATATCCATTGTTTAAAAGATAATAAAAAAATCGCTTTGCTTTAAATTAGTTTTGTATTGTAGTTTTAAAGTTATAATTGTTTATTTTATTATCTACCTTAATATTTCATAGAGTATGAATCACTGATACACGGGCTATTTATTGATGGGCGCGTGCAAAAAAGTCAAGCACATCTAGTATGGTGTGCAAATGATGTGAAGGTCCCGAAACCCCTGGGTGTACCAAGGTTATTTTTTCTAATATATTTTTCACTCTCCTAACACGCAAATGCTGGCACATTTACTCTAAATTTTGCTTTCATAATTCCTTCTCCATTAACGTAATAAAGTGTGGATATCGCTGACGTGTACTAAAGCGTAGTGAAATTAAGTTTTGGTTTCTTTTTACAAATTACATCACCCGATTAGAGGAGTCTTGTAATATTTTGTTTGGCTGTGTTTTGTTGTGGTGCAATTTAAATGTTTGTACTTATTTAACTTTTGTTTGGAAAATACTATTACACTCTTCTTGATTGGAGAATGCCTATTTTCTTACAATGGGTACGTTGCTTAACGGTGATTTTCATTGAAGCATTATTTTATTATGTTTTTCTAACTACTGTTGGGTGACATGGGACATGGCCCGTAACGGGTTTGCACTACCCCTCATTTTATTGTTGTTATTTTTATCTTATATCTTCGATCAGTGCTACACACTACAAGTCCATTAATTCCTCTTACGATCCTCTTGAAAAGCCTTGGCGAAACAATATATTTGCATATCTTATTACGACGTCAATTTATCTTCTTACTGTGGCATTCTAAGACCAACAATAAACAGGAATACTTTAGCAAGTCAAATTTATTAGCTGCTAGTTGAGAGTCTTGTTTTTATATTTTTATTCACACAACACTTTAAGTCTAGTATTCAAGAAGCCTATTAAATACATTAAAGGCAAACATTAAATGCTTTGTATAAATGATATCATTTTATTATTTTACGAGTTAGAAGGTTACGATTATTAGTTATATGTTGCAACAATCTCTTAATGTCACAGGCGTGCTGGTGTATGTAATGGCCCAGGATGTACGTTCATCTTGTCGTTCACAGTAAAGAAAAAGACCACAACATGATTTGTATGCTTCTCTGGAAAAGAACAGCCTCTTCTTTTTATTTCAACTACTTAGGCCAGAGGGATCGCTTACCAAAAGAGACTGAAGTCTCGCTCTGTTCCCAATAACATAATAAAGTTTAAGTCCTTTAGTCATAAAAAGCAAGTTTAAATTTGTAGATAAGATCTTGTTGAAGGGTTTTCTGTTTTTACGAGCCAAGCGGACTGGTCACTCGCCGCCGATGCCTTGGCTGATGCCTCGGCTACCGATGCTGTCGTTTCTCCTAGCTTTGTTGCTCTCTCTGTACATGATATACGAATCCTGTATTTAAAGATGTGTTTGACCAAGAAAGAGAAAATGCTGGCGAGGAAGGAATATTATGATGTTCCGAAGCATTGGATTTGTTGATTAACTCATGTCTTGTAACACAGTACCATCCGCACTAGCTGTGCTGGGAAGAATGCTTTACATGTTGCCTGCTTTTCTAACATTGGATGGAATGCAGTAAACCTTCTATTGTTCTTGAACGTCATATTTCAATTGTGACTTCCAAAACAAATGCCACCACAAATACTAGTGGCATTATTGATAGGAGTATTTTAGTGTGGAATTTATTATTTTAAAACATTTTCAGCTTTCACGAATTTTTTTTCTTTATCCACTTTGGATGAGATACTGCTTTATGTACTATGGGAAAGCACGAAACTAACATTTTCCATCAAAAGAAAACTACTGTAGAACTAATCATTCGGTTTTTCTCAACCTTTATCTTATTTTGGCAAGCCTACTATTTATGAATGCATATTCATATGGTTTGTTGGTTCTGAGGCATGTTTGGTTTGTGACTGCTGTGTTTGAAATGATAGTGCTAGTTTATTTCCTATGATAGAATATCACTTAGTGCTTGGTATATACTTGGACAGTAATTATTGTATAAGACACACTGGCATCATTATGATACAAAAAATGTACAGTACATACATTTAGTCCTACACGGTTATACACGGTTTATTCTTATATATATATAGGGATATGATGAATTTAGAAACATAGCTTTACAAAGTTCGTAAATTGTATTAATTATTGGATTATTTGAAATAAATACAAAAATATATTTTAAAGTACAGTATATATAGAATAGGCATAGTAGTACACAATGATTGCTTGCTTCTTTCTCAATTATATTTAGAAGGCGTGAGAGGTTAATTCTTTTGTTATTTCCTGTTATTAAGTAATACTAATACTAAAGGAATCCACCAATATACCGTTGGCAGGGATCACCCCCCTCCACCACCGACCCGGAAAGGAATCCCCTTCCGTTATAACCTCCTCCTGTTCCCTGACCATACATTAGTCCACACCTTCATGGACAAGGGTGTTTATAGGCAGCGGCCAGCTCTCAACATTCATATTCTCACTCTGACATATTATTTTTTTCCAAACAGCCCTTGTCTACCCAGAAAAGTATTTATGCTTTAAGGTACAACCATGTTTATAAGCCATTTCTTACCCCACCTCATAAATGCGTCATCATATTGACCCTCCTCCCCATTTAGAGAACACGAGTTCTGACAATTGACAATTGAGGTTGCTGTCGTCCTTTTGTAAATCTATTGTGAGGGGGCTCTCTAGTTAGAAAATATATTAGATCATCGCTTAAACCAAGGGTTTTTCGAAGGTTTAAAGGTTTAGGGTGTGACTTTAGTGAATCTACATAAACTTGGCCTCACCCTGGAAAGCACCAATGATACACCCTAACACAATCGTTAGTGCAAAGCTACTTCAACCTGGCCCTGCCTACTATCTTCCTAATAGCACTTAATGCTACGTTAATGAAGGTCATTGAAACTTAAATTTATGTTAATGCTACATTTTCGTGGGCTTTATAAGCCAAAATCATTGGTGGGCCAAGTTGAATTGAACACAAATTTTTGTAAATGTAACTTTTTGTGGGCGCTTTAACCCAAGCTCAGTGGGTGATGCCAAGTTAGTGCTACGTTAATGCTGGTCATTGAAATTAATTGATTCGTTAGAGCAACATTTTCATGGTAGTTATAAGCCACAATCAGTGGGCGAGGCCCAGTTGACGTAATCGTGACCCCACCCACAATATTTTGGTGTAGCACTAGCGACAAAACCTAGGTCTATCGTGAGTGCTAATCATTGAATTCAAATATTTTGTTAATGTTATATATTCATGAGAGCTATAAGCTATAATAAGTGGGTGAACTATGTTTACGTCAACCTGGCTCCACCCACTATATTACTGTGTAGCACTAACATCAATGGTTAGTACTATGCTAGTGCTGATTAATTGACCATAAAATTTATTAGTGTTATATTCAAAGCTAAGTTATACTACATAACTAAGCTTTAGGATAACACTAATGGCATGGCATGCCATTTGATCACTGCTAATGAATATATATATATCTAGTGAGTTCTTTTAAATATCTTGAAATTACATCACATAGTTAATTGACAACTTGGCTATAAGCTTCATTACCAGCAGAAATAACAACACAAATATTTGCAAATTCTTCACTAAAAAATGAGTACATCTGCATTATTTACACACTTATAACTTATTATGTGGTAATACTCTTTTTAAAACTTGGGGAAGTTTGCGCCAGTGGGTTCGTCGTCTGAGTTTTTATACTCATACATCACTTGTTTGCATTGATGGAGAAGTTGTAATTATTATTCAACATTGAAAGTGCATAGAAAGAGCCTTTAAGTGGTTATCGTTATTCTTACATAATTGAATAAACGGTAATAATATTTGTGCACAACGTATACACCAAATAAACGGGAACGGTGTAACACACAGACTTTCTCTATTTTAAGAGCAAGACATTTACTAAAAACTCGAAGAATTTTTAGAACGAAATAATATACATTGTAGCAGAAACCCTCCGCCAAAAGCACAAATGAAATAATATACGCTATTACAGAAATATAGTGAAATGATAAACATCTCTATCCACCAAATTGCATAAAAAATATTATAATTTTCAAAGACCTGAATACAAAAATACAAATATTCTTATATCTTAGTAACTGTTCGTTTTACAAAGATATATTTAAAATAAAAGAGTTTTAGATTTAAAAATTCTACATCTTTGCTATAATAATTTCTTTCGTATCTCAAACAGTTGTGAAGATATTATCAAAATTGGAAATTTTTGCTCATGTAAAGTACCCTTAAAGTCTTTTTCACTACGAAATGAAAATTTCCATTTAGTTTATTATGGTAAACAGGGCCCATATACAAAATCTAATCAACATATTTTGAGCGAATTTCGATAAAATTGATTATTTTTGTTTTTGAACTTTCATAAACCACCCTTAATTTTAGGGTTGGATATCTAATTCCAAAATCCCCTTGGGTGAATATTATGAAACCATAGATACTAGAAGATACTAGATTTTATTCCAATTTTTAAAATGGTTTCGGCTCTAGTCAGTGATACAGACAGATGTTATCGTGAAAATCACTTTTCCGGTTACAGGGGGTCATGAAACGTCAACATTTATCAAAATATTGAGTAAGATTTTTTTGAGGATCACAATACTTCTCTATCTGAGGGTTCAGGAGAAAGTGAAATGTATAAATTAATTTGATATTAATATAAAATAAAAACACAACATTTATGTGGATCTACAGATTAATAATAATTATTGTTATCAATTCTACATTATTTTTATACTATACATATACTATTTTATGGGTTATAGCTCCCAAGAAAATGTAGCACTAACGAGAGTTTTAAGTTCAATGACCAGCACTAATGTAGCACTAACGATTGGATCCTATTTTGTCATTAGTGATGCACCCGAAGATGGTGGGCAGGGCCAGGTTTATGCCAACTTGGCCCCATCCACTTAATTTGGCTTATAACTCCCTCGCAAATGCAGTATTAACAAAAATTTAAGGTTCAATGCCAAGTAATAACGTATAACTAACGATTGCATTAGTTGTTGTCGTTATTTCTAAACCATAAAATGGTGGTTGGTGCCAGGTTGACTTCAACTTTGCCCTGTCCACTGATTTTGGCTCATAACTACCACGAAATTGTAGTAGCAACGAAAATCTTAGATTACATGACCATTACTAACGTAGCACCAACGATGTAATTAGGTTTTATCATTAGTTCTTTCATAGACGGGGCCAAGTCTATGGGGTCCTTTATAGAGCAATGCCTTGACAATTTTTTTTTTTTTAGTTAGCACCAAGTCTAACTACACGTACGGGTTATACGTTTAAGTATTAATCACGCTAATTGGTTAGTAAAAGGAAAGATTGAATTACACAGCAAGTGAATCCACATTTGTGTGGAAGGAGAGGGGGAAATCATTTGAGAAAAACCACCCCAGTTTACCTAAAAGAGAAATTCGAACCTCGATCTCCCCGTCCTCAGCAGTCTAGCTCAACATGAAACTAGTGGGTTAGCTAACTACAACACCGAGATGTTTATAATTTTCGTTGTTGAAGGACGACAAGTAGTGGAAATATATTATGCATTTTTCTCCCTGTTAGAGATTTGCACTTTGATCACTTTGACACCTGTAGTCCAGTCCATGGCAAATATCACATATTTGAACACTTTGCCATTAATGCAGCTGCTATCCTTGAAACTAATTTTAGGACTATTGTCATAAAAATAAATTATTTCAGTTTCACATGTAGAAAAAATTATTTTATTGATTCCTATGACTTGATTTATTTGATATTTTCAACATTATCAAATATTAAGTGGTTTCGATTTAAATTTTGCATTATTTGTGGCTAGGTATAAAATTTTATTTTGGATTTCAATAAGTCTCAGATTCTCATTTTTTTAAAATCAATCTTGGATTAAATATTTGAAATAAAGTTTTTGATAAAAAAATTAATTTTTAATCTGAGGTTCCTAATAAAACCCTTTTTATTCGCTCACTCACTTCTATCCTAACGGCCTTACCAACAGTGGTGCACTAAAAATGAAATGTTAGTTAAAAGGGGGTGACCTGGCGGTCTAGGGGTAAGGTGTCAGGCTTCTATGCTGGCGGCCGGGGTTCAATCCTCGGTCCCGGCATAGATTTATTTGATTACCAAACCCTTCCTTCACCTCTGACAAGACATCTTGTGAATGTGGGGAATGCCAAGCCTCCACCGTGGTTCGGATTCCACGTTAAACTGTAGGTCCTCCATTTCATCTCACAATCACTCTACCATTACACATTAGCGTAAGTGCGTATAACCCGAACGGGTAGTAAGACGCGGTGCTAATAGTTAAAAGGTTTTGGGGAGGAGAGGCAGGGGGTTTAAGGGGAGATTACATAAAATATTTCAAAGCTATAATTTTGTATGTATTAAATTTGCGAATTTTAGGGGTATTTTATTGTGTATAGTGGGTTGCTTTCTGAATATAAAGCTGCAATCCTGATATTTAAATGTAGACTAGGTGCTACGTATGATATATTCAGTCATATCATAGTTAAATTACAAATGTTTGAGTGTTATTCAAAATAATTTAGGATTTTTTCATGGAAGGGGAATGCAAATTTTTAGCTCACATCCCCAATTCTTCCCAAGGAGACTAACGCCACTGTGGGTCATAACAATCTTTCCTTATAATTTCGATGATTTACTCAATCATGGATTGATTTCATCATATTTTGACATTAATTTGATATATATTATGGACATTGTAGCAAATCAAATATTATGATAGATATATTAACAATGTTTTAGGTCAATCATTGGCAGTGGAACTGGGGGGTTGAGAGGGGAGAGGAATTCATGGGAGGTAATACACTCCCCACCCCCTGGAAGTAATTTTTTACCCCTTGGAATACCTCCTCCCCCCTTTAGATACATTTCATTCTACTTTGATATTCTAGAACAGAGGTAATCAACCTTACACATTAGGGATCACATAAAATTAAATAAATTGCACGGTGCTCAATACAGACTTGATGTCGGCATTACCTAAAAATGGAGATATTTATCTAGGACTCATAAGATATGTAAAATAATATACATTGTTGCAGGAACACAATATAAAAAGAATCATCACACTTAATCATAGATCATAAATGAAATATACTCTTGCAGAAACATTAATATAACAGGAATAGGACCTATCTAGGTATTCCAGAGGGCATAACCTCACTTTAAACATTGATTTGTTTAAAGCTAAGGAACTATTTATTTTTATAAAAATATATTTCAAATAAATGTTGTTTTTTAATAATCCTACAACTTTGCTACGATATGTTATTTCTTATCTCAAATGAGTGCGGGAATATTATCAAAATTTGAAATATACGCTAAACCATGTCAAGTACCCTAAAAGTTATTTCCATGGGAAAATGAGATCTGCTAGTTTGTTTACAATATTAATCAGTGCCGTGCCTGGATACTCGCTTGAATCAAAATCACTATACCAGATTTTGAGATAATCTATTTATGTTTGCCCTTAGGTGAACTATCCTTAATTTTAGGGTTGGATAGGTAATCAAAAAAACCTCTGAAGAACCTTATGAAAATTCTGTATACCCAGCTTTAGCCATATTGATAAAAAAGTTTCGGCTCTAATTCCAGTAACAGACAGGAAAACGGCTTTGCAAAAAACACTATTTTGGATTTTAGGTTCATTAGGTCATGAAGCGTTGACAACCATCAAAAGCTCGTGTGTATATATATATATATATTACATATATATGTTTATACACACACAGTGCTTAATTTCTGAAAAAACGTGGCGGAGCGGCGTTCCGGTACCTCTATTAAGGCAAACACGAAATTCAGAAGAAAAAATTCTTTAGAAAAATGTGATTAGCAAATCAATTACTTACTTAAGCGTGGTGTTTTATTTAAAAATTAGTTACTTTTGTGAACAATAGTTTATATGCCCAACAATGACAGATACGTTCCCTAACACGCATTTTTGTTTTCTCTCATCAAAAGATGTATCATTGAATAAAATTACCGATGCAAACTTCATTTTATATCTTGGCTTGATGTGTGATAAGTTACAGGAACTGAGTTGAGCGAGGTTTTTTAGCATCGAAATGTTGGCCTAGACTTTGTAAATAAAAATTGAAATCAACAATCTCTGTATTTGAAAGTAGAAAATCGTTACCAGGTATTTACTATATCGTGGCTCTAGTAGCAGTACGAAATTTTAATTCTGTGGGACATCCTCTTCATAAAAGGGGACGACGCAAGAGTTATGATCTTCTAGATCCTGATAAGTTTTACGAAGCATTGAAACAGTCAATTGAGAAGAGACAGCTGAGTGAACAAGATTTGGAGATTGTTAACTTGATAAGCGTAATATACATGAAAAACTGCCCGAGAAATGTGCAAATAACTTATGGGGAAATTGAAATGAAGAAGTTCACTGCCAAGTTCAAGCTCAATGAAAGACAATTAACTGGGAGTTTCCAATAATATGTATATAGTAAGACATTTCCGGACAGACTAGTTTTTTTTGAAGATTATAATCACGTCAGCTACTATATTATCTTCCAGTGAATGCTAGAGGGGTTTCTCACAGATTAATTTGTTTATGACATATCTAAGAATATCTTTTAAGACAACGACCGTCTCTGGTCCTTTATTTATAAGAATAAATGGACCCCTTTAACGTTTATTTAATCCCTCCAAGTAAGTTAACTCGTGGCCTGTTTCAGGACGGCACTCTACCATAGACACTCAGAGTAAGGAAAGGTCTATAGGCATTAAATGTGATGAAAACATGGAACGACTGTGGAGTTGCTTCTAAAGTGGACAGTCATTTTTTTTTCTAATTATGTATATAATAACCTATGTGTATTTTTAATTCAAAATACATATGTAAAAACTAAAACCATTTGTTTTGCGTAATCTATAACTTTAAATTTCTAATTGCTCTTATCATTCCCGTTTGTATAGTAAAACTAGTAGTAAAAAAATCAAAACAAAATTAAACATCCGGTGAGAATTTGCATTAAATTTAATTTAAAAACATTAAAACACAATCACAATATGATAGATTTTAAAACATTTTCTTCTGCTTTTAGAAGAAAATATTGGCTTAAAAACACGTAATTTAAAGCTTAAATTAAAAACCTCTTCCGGTAGTGTGTTCTGGTACCGAAAACTTTATCAATGAACCCATATATATATATATATATGGGTTCATTTATAAAGTTGATATATATAATATTTATTTATTTATTTAGATAATAATACTTTATCTACTTGAGGAGTTGCGAGTAGATAAAAAATACATACACACATATGCGTGCATTACTTTATTTTATATTATTTATTTTAGTTTATAAAATATTCACCAACAACTTTGGGGATACAAACTGAAAATAAATTATGTTTTTGGGCCACGCAAACAAAAAAAGTTTGAATACAACTTTTCTAGAATATCCAGACTATCTTTCAGCATCATTATTATTTTATTTTTTTCCTTCTTCAATTGCACTGAAGATATTGTCTTCAATAAGCCAGGAGCACTTGTATTTGATTTACTCCCGATTCCACTTTCTTGATTTTCCTATTAGTTCGCTCCAGCTCTGACCCAACCAACCTAGCCCTATCTCACCACGAATTTCGTCTACGAGATAACCAGGAAGACACATTTTGTTCGTCTCTACACCGACATAATTATATTTAGAAGGAAATTGTACAGCCTTCTAAACAAAGTAACTTTATCTTGTCGTAATACATTAACTAAAGAAAAGTCTGTAATATAATTAAGAATGTAATTTCTCCGAGCCATATGATGTACAGGCCTGGTCATAAATATATGTTCTGATGTTTCTGGAACGTGGCAAACCACACATTGTGAGGACGGTACCTTACGCATCAAATAAAGTCGGTCTTTAGTGTAGGCGTGCCCGAGCTGAAAGCGGATTACTGTACAGATAAACTTTCGAGTGCCCTTTAACTCCTGAAAATTATGGTGTAACTAATTTTGTACCACAAACCCCATGGCACCATTTTGCTTTCTGCTGGCATGTTGTCTCCCACCATTCACTCCATTTAACCCGACTTCTGTGTTTTACCCTCGGTATAAAGTCGCTATATGGTAGCGGGATTTCCTGTACAATGGAAAGTAAATTTACACTAGATGCCAAGCTATCTACTCTCCCATTACCCATTATACCCACGTGACTAGGAATCCATTGGTACTCTAATTCGTAGCCCCTATCTCGTAGAGAGACGCACTCTTAGAATATTTGAATTATCAATATGGGTGATGGAGGGCTTGACAAGCCACTTATAGACTCCAAAGCGCTACGGGAGTCGCATAATACCACTACAAGCTGCGGATGTAAAGATAAGCTATATTTATATGCCTGTAGGAGGGCAAATAATTCCGCTGTAAATATTGATGCATAGAAGGCCGCACCCACTAGGGCTGGCTCCCCTGCCCCCCTAGCACCATCTGTAAATATAAGTCTGTATCTACTCCATCTTTCTTTCAAATACCTTACTGCATTTAACTTCTGTTCGATCGTATGGGTTATTCTTTTTATTCCTGAATCAGGAAAAGATAACACCACTGGTACATCCCAAAGGGCATCATATCATGCCCCCCAGTGAAACACTGTACCGGATACGGAAGAAAAAAATATACTGACGGACTTCATTCAAACCCAAAAAACTATTCACCAGAAAAGGGCAGGTTTTGTTTACACAATATTGTTTTGTTTCAACTAGAAGTTGAACAATCTTTAATAAAAAACTTGTCTGCCAACAGACGGTGCCTGAGAAATAAAGGGAGTTCTCGCGCTTCAGTAAGGAGTGCGTTGATTGGTGATGTACGACAAGCGCCCAGGCACAGTCTTAAAGCCGCATATTGGATCTTATCCAGCTTTGCCAGTGTGGATCGTGATGCAGTGTGATATAAAAAACACCCAAACTCCAATCGAGACCGTATAATCCCACGGTACATTTGTAACATTGTATATGGGTGGGAACCCCACGAGGCACCCGCCACTGATCTCATAGTTTTTATAAACCTGTCACATATTCTAGATAGTTCCAAAAAATGAGGGAGCCAAGATCCCTTTATGTCTAGTGTCATGCCTAAAAATCTCACCGTCGGCTGTACCTGAATTCGACGGCCTTCATAAATTAGCCTAAATGAGTTATCTCGCACTCTATGTCGGGTGAGGATTACCGCAAAACATTTAGATACATTTAGAGTAATAAAGTGGGCTGTCAACCAATTTGAAAGCAAAGGAAACCCTGATTGTAACTTACCCACCCCCTCTGATAAGTTACAAGACCGAACGTATATTACCACGTCAGCCGCATACTGTAGAGTCACTATACCAACCGGAACAGAGCCATCAATATAGTTCGAATAGACTTCATATAACATAGGACTGAGCATTGATCCCTGTGGTAGGCCCCTTCGTTGAGTTCGAGGAGATGATCAAGCTTGTTTTATATTTACAGTGTACGATCTATTATGAAGTAGATAGCTTAACCAGTAACACATTTTGCTAGAACAACCCAGTGGAAAAAGTTTATCAAATAACACAGAATGCTCGACATTATCGTATGCACCCTGTATATCGAGGAAAAAAGCTGATACAAATGAGTTTTGTGATAGAGCAATTTGAATTTCAGAAATTAATATTGAGAGGCTATTAAGTGTGGAACGTCCCTTTCTAAAACCAAATTGCATAGGATTAAGGAGTTCGTTCCTTTCCATAAATCGTTCTAAACGGGCTTTAACTAAGTGTTCCATGATTTTACCAAAACAGGACGAGACTGCAATAGGCTGATAAGAGCTTGTTAACTCCGAGCTTTTACCTGGTTTTAGAATAGGAATAAGAAAGGAAATTTTACCATGCCGTTGGTACTACCCCCTCCTCCCACAGAGAGTTAAATATCTCTAGCAGCGCTCGTCGAGAAACAAACGAAAATTTTGTCAACATACCATAGGACACATTGTCTGGGCCAACCGCCGTGTGTCGCACTCGATTCAATGCTGCCCTTAATTCACTGCTAGTAAAACGTTTATCGAGCTCAGGAACACTCAAATTGGGGAATTCCAATGGGGAGCACATAACTGAATCCGGTATCACCCTACAAGTGAATGACTTTGCCCGCGCCTTTAAGTCAACAGTAGGGATCCCGAAGTTTATAACAATACCCTTGGACCATTTTATTCTTTGCCAAACCTGTGTCGGAGATACATCGGGGGAAAGAGACTCTCAATATAACCGCCAAGAATCACGCTTCGCACGTAGCAGCTGCCGTACGACAGTAGCTTTCATAGTTAATCAGGTTAAAATTTGGTTTTAAAATATATAATGATAACCTCCTTTGAGCGATCGCTTTAGAACATGACTCTGTCCACCACGAGCAGCGTTTAACTCCTATGACCCCTTCTATTTTAGGTTGGTACTGCCGCATCAGTTGAGATCTGTTTTGCGCGTTAACGAAGTTGTCGTTCTGTACTAAAGGATCACGGTCAACAACTAAATTTTGAACTGTTAACTTCACTTTTGTCGAATATAATTCCCAAATTGATTTTTTGTAGTTGCGTTACCTATCCAGAGGAACGGGTTTATAGTTATATGGGAAATGATCTTCTATTGTCAAAATAATTGGCAAATAATCACTGCCCATGGATCCAATCGTTCCCCAAGTTAAGACAAGATTACCTTGGACAGCACTACCTGCTTTAATCCTAGCAGTTCTACGATTATGGCTATTAAAGCGCCGCACATCCCTTAAAAACTTTTGGATTTTCCTTGTTATTTTTGCCATTAAACTTGAAAGATTTAACTACCCTGGCACTGAGGAAGCCACGGTTACTAGGAGCGACACCACTTTAGAAACCATCTGTTCCACCCCCTTACTTATGATGTCGTCTAATGTTCCTTCGATATAGCTTCCTGACGAATCCACGTACCATATCCCCAACAACCTGTGCCGGGGTACTCGAAAGAGTCGCCCCGTAGGACGTTACATTGCGTGGCCGTATTGGTATATTTGGGAATTGAGAATTGTCCATGACAAATTGGGCCCACCCTGGTTGCATAGCGCGACTTCCAGGAAGAGTTGTGGTCCACAGCCTGATCAGCCTCCCGGTACGACAAATTACGACGAGCCATTGTAGATTTGATTTGACGCTGTTACATCCACTCTGGACACGTTCGGTGTGTCGCCAAATGAGCCCCCCCCCCCCC
>CABFOV010000891.1:31827-43604 GCA_902141375.1 Timema poppense
GGGGGGGTCAAGTTAAGGGTAGCCCTCCCACTATCAAAATGTTGGATTTTTTTCATACCATCTTAAAATTCCTATTTTGCACCGTTTTGCTCCCAAGTATGGCGTTTTGCACCTAAATAATTTTGCAAGAAAAAAATATTTAAAACGGAAAACGCAGGAGGGGCCGAGTTAAGTGTAGCCCCTCCACTCAATAATTAGGTTATTTTTAAAGACCAAAATAAAAGTCCTGCTTTGCATCGTTTTGCACCCAAGTATGGCGTTTTACACCCTAAAATATTAGCGAGAAAAAAAATTAAAATACAAAAAAATCAAGTCGTTGGACCCTCCTAGTGGGGGTGCAACTGGTTTGCCGTGTGAATTTGTGATACAATATTGGCTTCTTTTTTTAGTTATTAATTGGCACCCCATATAGTTCAAAAATACATGTTGCCTCTTCAGAAACTCATGCAGGTGGGGTGGGGGCGGATTTATGGTGCAGGGGGAGGGGAAATATCATGTTACTTGTTACAACATTATTGACTGAAACTTCCATAGATTTTATTATATAAAAGTTCACAGTAACTAAAATTAAAGCTAACAAATTTATATACAATTTGGCCGACAGCATGTAATTAACTTGCTATCTCCAGAAATATTAATAAACGATAAACATTTTAACTTTTTTTTCTACTATTTTTGGTGGTAGTAAGCAAATTATTGTTTTTAGATTTACTAACGGTAACAACTATAATAGTTTGTTTAACTCTCTTTAGTTTGAAATGTTTACGGCCTCCCTATCACAAACATTCCCAGAGATGGCTGGCTCTATCCATCAGCTATGAAAACATTAGATTAATATTCCCTCAGCAGATGTGCTCATAAATGTAATAACTTAACTTGTTCATTATCATTATTGGCTTCGAAAAATGTTATACTTTAAAAAATAACTGTGTTTAACTCTAAACAAAAGCATTAGGAAAAATCTTTTACATTCAAGCCTTACGAGAAATTAAGTGGTCTTGCAAAAACTTTGTTTTGGAAAAGAAAAAAAATATATGTTGAAACATTTACTGAACCATATTTCTTATAGTAATTCACGAACATATAGTGAATTTGCTCATGCATTTGTTATTCAATGTTATTAGAAAAAATACACAATAAAAATAATAGAAAATTATTACTGTAATTTAGAATATTGTTTTTAAATGTTGTGTTATAATTCTAAGTCGTCACAATCACCGCCTTCATCATCATGAGAGTAAAGAGTGCTACTGTTTTCACACTTTTGAGAATCATCATTTGGACACAAAAACATATAGATGCATGGGAGATAACTACGGCAACAGGAGCATAATTTGGAGAAACAGTTTGTTTTTCAAAAGAATTTTATGAGCTCTTATATTTCTGAAGGTGCTGGTGGCATGTCTGTAATTTTTGGGACATAATAACCATTAATAGCTTCCCAACAATAGCCTGGTTCTGGAGATGGTATATTTGTATAAGCAGTAAAATCATTGTTCCAAATTATGCACTGATAAAATAGCCCTCTATATAGAAAATTTTAGAGCAGACAACTTTGGTGGAATCTTTTCAGATTCCACTTTTTTTTTAATATACAATATTACTTCTCCCACTGTCAATGCTGTAGATAATGGCATCTAAAGTTTACAGAGAAATTTTTCTATTCTCTCTTCAAAACACTCCCAAATTTCCTTTTCCTGAAAAACATTCTGTGTTAACACAGCCAGTGAAGGTATGAAATCCTGGCAAAGCACTGGCTTTTTGTGGACCCTTTACTATAAAGTTAATACTTGGTAATTGAAGTAGAACTGTTAACAATGCTGGCTATTCTCTTGGTGGTGCAGGTATCCGCGAGGTAACATGAACTGCAGTTATTGGCAAAGCTGTGGTTATATGAGAAATGAAGGTGGCCCATGTTGGAATATTTGAATTTCCACTCATGTCTTCACTTACACAATATGTGCCATCTTGCAGGGAGGCACCTCTGATTTTGTAGATGTCTTCCCTATAAACCATACCTTAATGTCGGTAATACCAGGGTGGCCTACAGAAGCTGGACTGAAGTCAGGATAAGTTTTGAATTTTATAATCTGTTTGGATGGCATAAAACAATCTTTAACTAGAGTTGAACAGTCAGGAAGGTATAGTGCACAATCACCAGACGTTTTCCACAGTTGACGAACTTCTGTACTGTCATCTGCTTCTTTTCACTGATAAATCGCCAGCGCTGTGGCATGTGTATTTTTTTCCATTAGAGGTATCTTCCATAAAATCTAAATGTCTTCTGCGAAAAATATATATCGGCTCTTGACCATATGTGTAGGTAAATACACTCAATTATTCCTGCAGCATAATCCATATCACATTCTGCGATTTGAGCCTCATACCTGAGAATACAGTTATACTCGATCGAGAAGCCCAGTCCATGAAGCAGATTGGCAATACTTTTGTTTCTAGTGGCTAGATAAATTGCAATTCCTATGGAAAATTGTTGAGGCCTAACATGTATTGGCTCCATATTGTCAGTACATGAACGGTGCATTTGCCTCTCATTGTATGTCATAGCCATAACAGTTTGTGAAATACTCATGGCTGCTTTATTTATAGCGGTTGGCTTTCTTTCTGACGAAATGATTTCTTCCCTCCCACTAACAATCCATCTAAAGAATGCACACACTTTACGTGAAATGTGATCCTTAGGCGTGTGTATTTTTCCTGTGAACTCACATTGTAGAGCGTAATTTATGCACTTTCGGAGTAAAAGAGCTGCATCATAAAGACACCACATGCTCACATCCGTATCATTACCACAATGATATATTGCATCGATAGAAACATCTCATGTTTTTTTTTAAAATAAGCTATTTCCGGTTAGTTTCTTCGAGCTGGTCGGTGGAATTCAATATCATCAATGTTATCAATGAGTATTTGCTTTATTTGTTTCCGAGATATCGTAGGATAAACCATGTTGTTCATTGCCCGTATGTTTTCATAAGTGGTTTGGGTGACAGCCATATTTATAGTCCACTTTTGTAAACATTCAAGAATGAGACTGATAAATTCAATTTCTGCTGCAGCTTATGTTGTAGAGTCTTTACACATAGTGTTCGTAGCCTGCCTTAGCATTTACTTGCATTTTTTGTCCAGCATATTAAATGGTATCTCACACTAATGGCATGCCCATCCTCCTCATTTATAGCGGTGTTGAGTTTAATGTTTAAAGCTTAATTCCCATTTTTGTAGATAGGATCACGCAGATTACGTCTATTTTATTATATTCAACTATTGTAGATATTTTAACTGTCCTTATATTTGATATATTGTAGGCCTTTCTATCACAAATATGATGGAAGTTAGAACCAAAAATGTTGGAACAAATAGTCTGATTTTTCCTTCTAGATTGCCTCACGGCCCTCACTCCCTGCATGATTTCCAAAAGGGGCAGCAAGTATTTTTTTAATATTTGAGGCACCAGTTAATAAATAAAAAAAACGCAATATTGTATCAAAGACTTCTCACTGATTCTAATATTCGACCAGTTGCTCTCACACTTTCCTTCCAGCCCTCACACCCTCAAATTAAGAATGTAAATATGCCATCGTTTTCCATATATCTAGCACTATTTTGCACCCAAGTACTAAATTTTACAAACCATCCCCAGAGACTGTACGATTGTTTTTGTTTGGGGGTGTGAGGCAAGTTAAGAGTAGCAGCCTAATATTAAAATGTTATTCTTTTAATGCCAATATAAAAGTTTTTATTTGCACCACTTTGCACCCAAGTATGGCTTTTTGAACCTTAATAGTTTTGCAAGATGAAAATCTATACAAAATAAGATCAGAGTTAATTAATTGGCCAGGCTCGGCGCATGCCTTGCTTTCCCAAAAAAGTTGTGATTTTTCCTATTATAATATTAATGTATTGTTTGCACTCAAACATGAAGTTTAGAACATTAATAGTTAGTCAGAAAAATAATTAACTATATCAAAAAGTTATAGTGGTTTATTATATTCACGAATTTCCAAAGTTTGTAAATGTTTTTAGTTTCCAACTTTTTTCCACGCAAAGTTTTACACCTTAGTAATTAATTTACTTTAAAGTAGAAATAACTATATTGTTTTAATGTCGTGTTTGGAAACAGTTTTACACTCTAATTAATAAAAACGGACAAATATTCATTACCGAAAAAGGATGGTTTTAGTGTTCCCTGTCCCAATAAAGTTTGCACAGATTGCTTTTAATCATCCTATATAGTAAATCGTATACAAAGTCATTATTCCCCCCTTTTCTGAGATATTAAATATCAAATAAAATCATAGATACATCAAGAAGATGCTTACCACTCCTCTTGACACGGATGAAGAAAGACACATGGTTAAAGTCAACAAAACATACTGTATAACCAAATCTATCGATCCTCATGCATACTCTCTAAAATATGTTCTTTGCCCGGTAAAATTAGATTACTAATGCGATAGAATGAATAAAAGGGTAAATATTTTAAATAAATATATACAATATTTTCTTGGAGCCAAACACATTTTTCCAACAAAATGTATTGATCCTCATCCATACTTTATAAGCACTGATATTCTTTACTCATCAACCTAGAATGATAATAGGGCTACATATTAAAATGTATTTCCTATACATTCATTAAAATATCGAGTTTTGTTTTTTTGACGATTAAAATACTTCCTTTACCTGTAAGGTAGCGAGAAAGTAAAAATATTATTAGGGTAAGCCTACTCAAAATAGTATATACAAATTATATAATTTTCAAAAATTGAGGAGTTATTCTCCAAATAACTTTTAGGGGCATCCAATTTTCAAATATGTATCGGGAAGGGTAAGATGGTTGGGGGAGAGAGGGTGGTGGTTTGATGGCAAATCTAAAAAAAAATATTTTTTTCGTGCTCTCCCTCTCCTCCATACAAATAATATTGGAGGTGAGATCGAAATTGTGACCATTGTCGGATCATGCTTTAATTCTAGAACATCCAAATCTTTAGAAGCTCCATATTGTGAAGTGAACCCTAGCTTGGAGCAAGCACAAAAAGTTATTAATCTTTAGAAGCTCCATATTGTGAAGAGAACCCTAGCTTGGAGCAAGCACAAAAAGTTATTTTGAAGATTTGGAAAATCTAAATGTATAGTAGGTTGAGTATGTATTTAACTAGTTGATGTGCCCGTTCTTTGCACGGGGAATCAATAAGTAGCATTTTTATTATTAAGAATAAAAATTAACCAAAGGAAAGAGTAACCAAGTCTTAAATTATTTTTAAATATTGATACGCTATTGGTTTAAATCATAAGACTTAATTTAAAAAAATGGGCAGGCTGACTAAAACTAATGTCAAAATAGGGATATAATCTAAAATTTTTGGCTAAAGCGATCATAAGAGAAGTAAAACGATGTAAAATTGTTACAAAAAAATAATATTGAATATTGAGCATGAAAGTTCAATGAAGAGCATAATGTACTCTTAGCCTATAGAAACATATCCGTCCCGGTAATTATTTTCCATATTTCGATTTTCTACTACACCAAGTAGCTTTTTACTAATTTATTGTGAAATTTTTAATACCTTGAATTTTGGGACCAATTTTCAGTTTTCTCTGATCCTCTGGGGTGGTCTTTGTAACAACTTGCTAGTATATCAATTTTAATCTCAACAAAATTTGTTTTTTCTTTGTGTTTGGAAACTTTAAATCTCCCACTTCGTCACCCTTCCTTATTCACTGAACCTTGTTTTAAAATTAAAGAATGACATACTCTCCTGGTTATTTGGGGTTGTCCCTCTACTTGTAAGTAAATATTTTAATTTTGCACCATACTGAAAGTATTTTATTAAATAATTTTGGAAATTTTCAGAGAAGAAACTTCCCTTATATTTTCCTGTATTTAATTTTGAAATTTAATTTAGTTTAGGTGGTGTTTTAGGTTTATCTTAAATCTCTCTGAAATATTTGTGTCTTTTAACATAGCGAGAACTGGTGTTTTTATATAAACTTTGGAAATTTCGTGTCTCCCCTCCCCTTTCACAAAAATTTACCTAGAGAATTAAAGCATTTACAAAGTTTTTGGGTATTTGGAGTAATCCAACTACATTCCTGGAAATTTCTTTTTAAGACCCCTAAAAGCTTTTTTCTCTGTCT
The DNA here is from genome assembly GCA_902141375.1 of Timema poppense. Lineage (NCBI taxonomy): Eukaryota > Metazoa > Arthropoda > Insecta > Phasmatodea > Timematidae > Timema > Timema poppense. Next base: position 37,987 of record CABFOV010000891.1, read on the forward strand.
ACTACACCCTGGCCTTATTTCCTAGAGCTCCTTTATAATATTTGAAATTATCTGATTTTATCGTTATTTAGAGTAAAACTTTTTATCTGTCTGCTGAGTTTTGTTTTATAGTACACTGAGAAGTAATTGTTTCACTCAGTTTTGAAAATGTTGAAAACATCCTTCCCCGTTCTATTTACTTCAGCATTGAAATTTTATATTTTCAAACCTAATTTAATATCTGGAGTAGTACTTCAAACTGCATGCCAAATTTCAATACTCTACTCCACTTAAATGATATCCCTGGGACCTATTGTTCTCATATTTAGACTTTTCTGTCTATATATAGATTCGCCTCTTAACATGTATGCAAACATTTCAATTTTATACCAATCGGGGAGTGTTTTATTTTATAAATTTTGGAAATGTTTGAGAGGACTCTTGTTCACCCCATTTTAAGATATTAATTTTGAATAATTATTTTCCAGGGTGCATGCGGTAGCTCCTAGGCCTTTCTGATAAATTAAAATCTTCTTCTACAATGAAAATAGGTTTTTATATGAATTTTGGAAATTTACACTCCCTCCCACATTTCACCTAGCCCATTTATAGAGTTCAAGTATTTAAGAATTATTTTGGCATTTGGTGTTATTCCACTACATTCCTGACGAATGCCAGATTTCTATCTTACCTAAATTAATTTGCATTTATATCTCCCTCATTCCCTCCTTCCCCAATTTTCCGGGGACCTATTTTGAAATTTCCCGTACTTAGAATTTTCTTGTCTTATGGTTTGATCCCTCTACCTTTTTGCTTTTATAAATAAATGCAAATATTTACATTTTCTGCTAAACCAGAAATGTTTAATTATATTTGTTTTGGAACTATTTTGGGAGGGACTCTTTCTCTCACCATTTTCAGATACTTAATTTTTTTTAATGATTTTAATGGTAATTGGTAAAGTTAAATCTTCTGCCACACTAAGAAGTAGTTTTTCATATAAGTTTTGAAATTTTCCAAACCCTCATATTTAACTAACCCTCAAAAACAAAATTTAATGTTTAAGAATTTTTGAAGTATTTGGTATAGTGTTACTTAATTCCCTAAACATTTTCTATTTTCTATCGCACCTTAAATTGTAGTTTTGTGTTAACAAACTCTTCCTAACATTGTACCCATAGTCTCATTTTAATGTTTTAAATTATCTGACTTTGTGGTTATTCGGGGTGGTCCCTTAAATTTCCTGCCAATCATAAGTTCTACACGACCTTTAAAAGTAGTTGTTTCTATTAGTTTTGGAGGTTTTAACCCCCTCTTCTTTTTTATCATTTCATCAACTCCGACTTGGAAATCTCAAATTTTTTAAGACTTGTTCGATTATTTGGAGTATTACTTTCACCTTCTTGCAAATTTAAATGATCCGCCTTCCACAGTAGGTTGTTTATTTAAATAGATTCCCAAGAACCCCTCATTTCTGGTGCCCCATTTTGAAACTTTCCCTTTTTAGATTTTTCTGGTTGTATGGAGTGGTACTTATACTTGCCAAATTTCAGACATTTAGGACGTTTAGAATTTTCGAACAATTTATGAGGAAAAAAACGCACGACCTTTCCTTTCTATATAAAATAAACATGATCGGTATTTTAAATGCATATTTTTAAAGTTTAAAAAAATTTTTATTCGTGATATACATTGCTAACTTCATGGATGATAAGTAGTTTATTTTTTAATGTACAATATATTTTTGCCGCCCTTCCAAAGATGCTGCAATAGAGAATTTGCTACAATGCCAGCCCCTAGAGCCTCCCTGCTTAACAAATTAATTTTGTGTTAACATTTTTTGGGAGATATGTTATAGATACTCATCATTGTATTATCTAATTTGATTTTCATCCAAATTCTGAAATTTAAATTAGTATAATTTCAATTCCATCTTTTAGATGGGCATTCAATTGTTGAGTTGTACGGTATCGTATTGGTGGGGATTGTATTGGCGATCATTTGGTGGTGTGGGGAACCATTTCCTCGTGCTAGTCCTTAAGGCTGCGTGAACGCATGCACGTGCGTATGTGTATGTGTGTATGTGCGAGTGTGTGTATGTGCGCGTGTGTGTATGAGGGGAGCCACTCAAGCTTGCTTAATTTTAGCACTGGTTAGATGGGTGCGGGAGAGAGGGTGGTTCTCTGGCATGCTATGTGGGAGACCTTGCACTCGTACGTAACATAGCATGCATGGTTTACTTGACCGGAAAGGAGTCAGAGCACAGACGCTTTGGCGTGCGACGGAACGATTGAGCTAATTGCGTTAATTAATGTTGGCAGCTTCTGCGTGGCTGCTGTTTCTTTCTCCCTATTTCTCTCCATCTCTCTCTTCTTTTCATCTCTCTCTTTTCCTCCATCTCTCTCTTTATCCCCCTTTTTTCCTAACCACCACCCCTTATGTGTGAATCGGCCCGGAAGTGCCCGAAGCCATTGGGCTGGCCGGGCAAGATATTTCCTCATCAATCCTATGAATCTCTGCTGCCCCGGTTGCAATTAAGGATGCTATTATTAACATTATTATTAGTACTGTTATGATGGTTTGTTATTGTTAGTCGGTGGCCTGTTATGAAGGCCATAAGCGAGGAAACAGAAAAACAAATACCGGGAGAAGGGTTGAGGTGAAGACTAACAATATGTATGCATTTGCCGGTTTGCGTAATAACATTAGCTTTGATGTGGGCTTACACACACATACACACACACCATATGAATATAAAAAAGTATACGTTTGATTGCTCAGTAAAAGCGTTCTCGTACAATATGTTTCCACGCGAATGTTTTATTGCGTGTTTTATTTTAACAAATAGGTTTATAAGAGATGAACTGGTATTTTTTTTAGTAGGTTGATGTTAGTATGCCTATAAGAGCGTTTGCGTAATTAATACAAGCTGACATTGTTAGTGAAAATAAGTTTTCATTGTTCAGAGATTCATACAACTTACTACCCGCATCCTTGGTAATGCAGATTAAATACCAAGTTCGTCTAGACTTGTTTCCTGGTGATGTGGAGACTGGGGCTCAAATCCCATACAGGTGTAGTGAAGATTTTTCCTAAGGGATTCCCCCTCGTAATTCACGCAATTGTGGGTACATATCTCTAAGTTATACCTTCCCATCTCTACTTTATTATTGTAGGCCATGTTATGTTAATGTACCGGCCACGTAATATGCAAAAAATATAAGGGTTAGTGAATTAAGTATCAGCACCTCAAACGGCTTGTGTAAGCAAAAAATATCATTGTTTTAATATAAATTAAAAAAGTTGTGAAAGTGATATTTGAAACTTTTTTTAAAATTACATTCAAAGAAAACGTAAAATAAAAAGTGTTAAAATTGGGGTCCACTGTTGGATAATAATCAAAAATTGATATTTGAAGGGGGGGAAATGTTAAAAATCAACTCGAAGGAAATGTTACCCCCTAACCCTCCCCTCTCAAAAACTGAGTGTGTAGAAATTCTAGTCAACTGTTTGGAAATAATCAAACTGTGCTTTGTTAATTTGGCTAGTAGACTCGTTATTTACCATGTTGATAGCACGGTGATGATCGGGGGAAACCAATTTGTTAAAAGAAACGAATAGAAAGTGTCGTTTACTTTCCGAGGGGTGGGATGTAATTTCCTCCNAAACATTTGCAGGAATGCCCGTAACATTTGTCGCAGTGCTCTGTATTCGGTTAGTTACGGTGAACAACCAGGGGTGGGCAACAAGGGACGGTATTATCATGTGTAATCAAGCTATTATTTGTTGATTATGGGTTACGTTCCGTAGGAAAGTCCAACATTTTTTTTATTTCAGGTTACACTTATTTGAAGACATAATTTTCATGATACACTTATGTAAATGGCTTTAATATAATGAATTTTTGTACTAACGTTTGATAAGAATTAAAATAGCTAGTAATGAGATGCAATCGGTAATAGGTGTATTTTCTATATTAATTAAACATACATACATCTTATAACATATATTTTAATTAAAGTTTATTGTGAAATAAAAATGCCTATGTTAAATTACTTTATCAATGTGAAACTTGGGATTTATTTTACATACAAATATTGTCAATCCTGGCTCGAACCTGTGAAAATGAAACTAGTAAATTGGCTTCACTGTTACGAAGACGAATCCTGCTACTTGATTTTATATTTATTCAATTTCGAAAATGCCTACGTACTCAAAGGTGACGTTGAGAAAAGTAGTAATAACATAATAGTTTTTTACAGGGATGGGAATTTCTATCATGCTTAGCCATAAAGTATTTGTGCTATTGGGTGACCTGGTGGTCTAGGGGTAAGGTGTCAGACTTCTTTGCTGGGGGTCCGGGGTTCAACCATAGGTCCCGACACAGATTTATCTGATTGCCAAAACTTTCCTTCACCTCCGATAAGACGTGTATTAATCACAACTTGTGAATGTGGGGAATGCCAGGCCTCCACCATGGTTCGGATCCCACGTTAAACTGTAGGTCCTACACTTCATCTCAAAACCACCCTACCATTACACATTAGTGTAAGTGCGTATAACTCGAACGGGTAGTGAGACGCGGTGCTAATAATAATAATAATTCGTGTAATCGATATGACTCATTCTTAAGGCCGATAAACACAGAATTCTAAGCTAAGCTAAGATTTGCTCTGCTAACTCCTTAGAAATATATACATTTATTAAATTGTATTTAAGTTAATGTAATAGTGTATGTATGTTGTATTCAACACTGGTTAAGTGGAAGAGAACGCTAACGCCTTAACTGCGCCAGATAAATAAAGGCTATGATTATTATTATAATTATTATTAGATCTAAGTTAGAATATGCTTTTGTTAATTGGAATTCCATTACCTTAACTGACACTCTTAGGTTGGAAAACGTTCAAAAAAAATTTGTCGCTGCGTGCTATTATAAATACTTTAGTAACTGGATTTATTATGATTATGACAGCATTTGAAACCTTGTAGCTCTCTTCTTGCGTAGACTTTATTATGATGCCCTTTTTGTTATTAATATTTCCAATAGCAAAATTTATTGCAAATTTTCCCTTGATCATTCATATCCTTTCTCGGGCTTCTCGTAATCCAAAATTATTTTTTCTCAATAGCTCTTTAAGTTAAACCCTATAGGTCATTGTATCCATAACGTCAATTCTAGATTTGTCGAATTTGACCTTTATCATAAAAGTAAAGCTAAACTCGGAGAGTTATTTAAGTAAATCCCATGTCAATAATTTATCATTTAGAAATTCTGCCTATAATATTTAAAACTACTATATCCTGTTTTATGTTTTGCATATTGTTACTGCTTTTAACCACTCTTTAGTTATTTGTTATTATTGCAATTTTTATTATCATTATTAATTACTTTTTTTGTAACTTATAATCATTATATAACATTATTTAGCCATTTTTGTTTAGCTTATTTTCTCGTGTAAATATATGTATTTGTATGGTACTTGTGTACAGTAGCGGATTTAGGTTTGAGGACGCCCTAGGCCCGAGACGATATGACGCCCTTTTTTTTTGTAACAGTATATATATATATATATATATATATATATATATATATATATAAAAATATATATATATATATATATGTGTGTGTGTGTATA
>CABFOV010000891.1:43609-78812 GCA_902141375.1 Timema poppense
ATATATATATACATATATATGTGTGTGTGTGTATAAAATAATGAAAATAATAACAATAATAATACTACTACTACTATGTTTCGATAGTAAGAGCGCAATAAAATAAACTTTAAAATTTGGTCTTACAATTTACAGAAAATCCAATCGATTTTTAATTTTAGTCATCTTAAAAATTTTGGCGCCCCTCAAAATTTGCCACCCTAGGCCCGGGCCTCACGGGCCTAAGCCTAAATCCGCTACTGCTTGTGTACTTTTCAGTGCTGGTCTGTTATAGGTCTTACGACTGTTGGCCAGCAATATAATAAATTAAATTGAAATTAAAATTGAAATAATAACAATTATTATTATTATCATTAGTAGTAGTAGTAGTAGTAGTAGTAGTATACTTGTATTGTACGTTTTGGATGTCGCTTATCGGACGCTTTCGAAATAGATAATTATTTAAACTAGCTGATGCACTTTAACCATTACTTTTTAATCTACCTTTAGAAACTGTTACTAGGGCAATGCAAGAGAGTAGGGTGGCCTTACATTAAACAATGCAGCTATCAGAATACGCAAATTATTTAGCTTTGTTAGGTATTATTAAGGAAGATATGGTGATAAATGCAGAAATTTTACCAGAGGTCAGTAGTGATATTAATAGGCTTAGAATTGAATGCTGAGAATACTAAGTTAATGCTCATTTAGAGAACACATATTAGGGCGACCATTTAGAGATTATTGCGAGCCATATATCATTTACAAGGATAGTGGGTTCATACATTTAGGAATAATTTTAATTAGTAATAACGATATTAGTGTACAAATTTAGAAATTATACGTAACAGTAGGAAAACGTTTGCTATAACTATGTCAGTAAGTTTTTAACAACTCACTTTTTTTTTTCAAGAAATGTAAAACAGACAGTATGCACAACAATCATTTCACAGGTGGATTTTTATGTTTATGAAATATATTATACCTTTTCTTACATAACGAGAAGGGATTTAGGTTGTTCTAAAAAAAGGTTCTTAGTATAATAGTTCAAAAATCTATGAAGATGATGGAGATTGAAGGAAATTACATAATAATTAGTTACAAACTCTGTACGTATCAACACACATTAAGAGTAATCAAATCTCGAAAGTTACGATGGGAAGGACATGAACTGTGAATGAAAGAAACAATAACCACATTAAAGGCATTGACTCGCAAACAGATATGAAGAGACCAGTGAGATACTGAGATGCATATGGGGTTAAAGAGGTAAGGTGTAAAAAGGTAGACTGAATAGAATTAGCTGAAAATAAGGATAGGTGGCGTACTTTTATTGTTTTGAGTTCTCAAGTTCATAGGAAAAGAAATAAAGTATGACCCGGTCACTATTTTGTGGGAGTACGCTGACTTAAGGTTGTTGAAATGTTGTGACATTGCTTATCTTTGAATTATTCCGTGGTATGCGAGTAAAGTGAGAGGTAAAGGCGAAGGACACAGGGAAGGAGTGACACCTGATAGGAAGCAGGATTAGCTCAAGCAACAAGGCAGTTTACTAGTTGTAGTGCATTTGACATTGCAATACCCTTTGTCAATATCGTGTAGATCAAATCGGTGACTTCACTTAAAATAAAATTAGATTTTAAACTTTAGACAATGGTATTGTAATTTAATTTGGTAAAAAAAAAGCTGTTTATAACCACCACATTTGAATGATTTGATGATATATCACAATGCTGACTCCAAGTTAAAAGATTACGTAGCACTTTTGAATTTTAAACTTCATGTTATTATATTCCTTTTTGTTATTTTTAACGCAAAAACTATGCAACACAGAATAAACCGCAAAATGAATGTAATATAAAATCGATATATTATGGTAAAAAAAAAGCCTGTTGATTTTTGAATTTATAAGTCCTTAGAAAGCTCAGCCACCTCGGTGTATACTATTACCTATGTTATTTTACGTGTCAAGGAAGGTAAAATTTAGATGACGTGTACCAGCATTTGAGTAAAGAAATAGTGAAAGACAGTTTAGTAAAACTCATCTCAGTAGTATCTGCCAGAATTCAAATCACGAACTCCTTGTCACTGGCAAGCATGACGAGACTGGTGCCTTTTTCTATGTTTGCAGAATTTTATTTTGTGGAAGGAAGAGGTGGGGTGTACAATTTATAGGTTCTGGGAGGGCTTGGCCCACCAAGCCAAAGAGAAGTTCAGGAGTATTCTCACTCCACGTGTTTGAAAATTTGATAACCCTAGAAGTTATTTGCTGTGGTCCTCATATGAAATACTTTTGAAATTATTTTACTAGCTATTTGGAATTATTCTCATTTTAAAAATGATGTTCCTATAGGATATCTAGAGTGGTCCTCGCCTGAATTTAAGCCGGCTGAATATTTCACAGAAGGCGGGAACCGAATAGGCTGAGGGCAAACAAAGCACAGGAAAAGGTCCCGGGAAGGCTCATATTGAAACCAGTCCTCAGACAGTTTTCAGTGGTGCAAGTGACATGACATGTGAATTAGAGGAACTTCTGATAGATTCAGATTCCAAGTCTGACTTGAAGTTTAATTATATATATTTGCCGTAGGCCTACATTGCTAGTAAAAAAAAAGTGCGAAGAAGATTTGAAAAAAATTATAACACGTGAAAAAGAGAGACCCACGGTGAATTTACGCTATCGCTGGAAGTACCAGATATAGTTTTAGGAGATGATAGCGAATTAATAAAATTAAGTTAATGAAGTTTATCAACTGATTGAAAATGACACCACGGCGCAAGAATGCAACTCTCAGAAACATATTGGAAGTAAAAAAGAACTAGTATCCTGTTAACTGTCTGATTACAGTGCTGAGAAAACAGGAGATCTTTAAGCCTACAACAACAAAAGATAAGGCAGAGTTATTCCTATAGCGCACCTGTGTTTGGTCCAATGTGTGGTAAACCATAAAAACACAGGTTCTACAGACTCTCGTCCGCCTTAAACTTGATTTACATGCTCACCGAAAAATAGAAAGCAGAATCTGCGCAGTAATTAACACACTTTAAGTTGACCCATGATGTGTTGCAACGCTTTAAAACATCTGACTATCAATATATTTTATTTTCTAGTGGATAAACATATATTTTATATCATTGTCCTGATGGTTGTTTGCAAATTATAACGCTGTGTCGTGACACAATCCAATACATCAATAAACACACTTTACATTAACGAGCTATTTCAAATCTCCTCACAACAGCCGATGAAGCTGTCTGCTTGCTTCTGGCTGTAAAACGTATGCACACTAATTTGAGATGGTTGGTTCTGAGTTTTGATTGGTTCTCCTTTGCCTAACATCTCGAGCAGAGCGGACAAAGTAGAGAATAGTTGAACTTCAGCAAAACAGCTCGCACTGATTAAGCGTAAATCTTGTGACTAGCTTAGAGAACGTCACGTGACCACGTTTCTGTTCTGAGCTAGTTATTTGGTGAACGTGTGAATCCACAGCTACCCTCCCCTTTGCTCCGCCTGCCCTACGTGCATTATGCGGCTGGCCTAGAGAGTAGTAAAACTCTTTCGTTGACAGGCTGCTTCTATTTACTTACCAACAGAGTGCAATGGTCACTCCACCCAGACTTCATTTCCACACATATAATAGTAAACTAATATTCATTCTTATGATAAATACTAGTGCACTCGCTTAGAATTAATATTTATATCGTGTTTTCATATTGGCTAGATTTTTATTAGTAATATTTTTCATAGCAGTCCATTGGCTATTATTTACTCATCAAAGCTAAAGAAAGGTAAAGTCAGATGTCCATATGTCAATAAAATTATCTGAAATTCACATGGAGATATGAGGAAGGATTAAAATATAATAATTTCCCATTTCTCCATGATAGGGAACGCATACCATCTTCTAGGTCCCCAGGCCACGCACGCATCCTAGCTCTGTTGATAACTATATAATATAGTCGGATCATTAGACAGAACCAAGTTGTGTCAAATAATGTGTTCTGCAACTGTCACTTTGACAGACGGTCTCAATCTCAACAGATGCTTTAAAATAAATAAATTCAAGCTCGGTGGTCTTGGGGTAAAGCGTTAGCCTCAGAACCCGATACGTGTTGGTTCAAACACATCCAGAGTCCACTGATTTTTCTTGAGCGATAAAAATTCCGTAGCACAAATTCCTTTGGAGGGGAAGCAAAGCAGTCAGTCCCATAGCGATTGAGGCATGCAAAGGAACCCTCCTATATCTGTGAAAATAGCTTTCCCGGCAGAATTGGTAGCCCCTTTCACTCTGACTCAGAGAAATTCTTGTATGATGATTTAATAAGTTTATTCAGAAAGTGCACGTTAAATACCTCAAATAAATAAAGTACATATTAGTCAATATCGGCTAGTCAACATTTATTTTCTTATAAATTATTCTAAAAGTCTGTACTTATGGCGTTCCATCTAGTTAAAGTTGATAATAAATATTACATACCTGCAATACCACAGTTTTGTACTGATTCGTACCAATAAAAATAAAGTATTGTTTCAACATTCTTATATTGAGTAATTAGTGTTTTCACATTTAATTTAAACCGAACTAGTTACAGAACTGTACCGGTGGTTGCGATTATTAATATTAAATCTTACTAGTCTAGTTTGCAGGTGACTTGGAGAACGAGGTTTGAACTACCAGTTTTCTGTACTTAAGGTAGTTTTCTTTCTAAATGAGTTCTCGATAAATTTACTCTTGGCTATACCTTCCTCATCCCTATCTCGTTATTGTATTTAAATATGTATAGCCTGGATGGGCTGTAAGACGCATTGAAAAAATGTCAAAGGTTAAACCACAATATTTGTAGATCTATTATAAAAATGTTTAAAACACACTAAATTATAATTTATTTATAATTATAATTTCTGTGGTGTGTGTTTACTTAAATATATAACTGAACAACTACACAACATACAGAAGTTTCAGGGTTCGATTCTCGTAACCAGGTTTAATTCTTCATGTATATATTTAATGTGAATACCAAGTGAACAACCTCAATCCTAACAAAAAAATAATTTGTAGGCCTATATTGCATATAAATCCAATGCTCTAATGCTTAGTGATTAGCATCCTTGGCTACTGATATATACGTCCCGAGTTTGATTCCCGGTGGTGCTATAGGTATCTTTCCGCTAGAGGAATCGTTCCTAAGTTTTCCATGGTCTGTTTGGTTAAGCTTAAGTTATGTATAAGACTTCTACTGGCACCAAATAATCATCATTATCTCATCATCATCATCACATCTCATAGTAACCACACGCTGTCCCAAATTCAGGTGACAGTTACATCTCCACCATTGCTAATAGAAGAGCAAGAATGTCTAGCCGACCAAAACTGGTGGATTATGTTTTTTTTAAAGCAAATAAGAATTTCACCGGGATAATTGATGGTTATAAATTTAGAAAACATTAAAGTATTTAAAAGTAAAATGGAATTATATGCAGCTGTCACTTTCGGTAGATGGTAAACAATTATTATTTTAATCTAGTAATAGTAAACTGAAATTAATGTTGTATTTTCTATAGTATTGGTTCCCAACCTTTTGTAATAAAGATTCGGTAACATTATTTGTTTTTTATGAAGAAGCGGCAAGACACGGTGATCAGAAGGAAAATTCTTTTTTTTTTAATATCAGGCCTAAATTGGGTAAAATATTTATTCTAGACGTTTTTAACAAACAAGACCTGTTTGTCCATTTTTGCTGACATTTTGGGCTGTTATTTAGTTGAATGTATCTAATCGGTATAAATTAGTCGAATCAGTTTCTAAACTAATCAATTATTTGATCATTACGTGCTCAATTTCATTTTACACAAGACGAGCACACCAACAAATAGGTAAATACAAACATAAATTTCACAAAGGCTGAGGTTTATTGAGCTGGATTGACTCTTCCATGAATGTAGACGTGTTTAATCCAATAATGAACAAAAGTACACGTTAACGTAATTCATTTAAAATCAAATTTAATTCTTAGCAAAAAGAATGATTGTTTTCAGACTTCTTAATAAAACACATTTACAATAATTAATAATTTTGGGGTTTAAATCCCGAACGGATGTATTAAAAGGTTCTTTTTTCTAAATAGTTCCTCAATTTCCCTTCACGAAAATGCGGTTATATCTATTCTTGATTATAACTCTACCACTAGTGTAAAAAAAAGGGTTTATCTTTGACGGGCAGCGAGATACATATCTATATCTTTAGCTATTTATATACCGTTTGACCAACTGCAACAAGCCCACGACCGGTGCGGTTACATCGCTTTCGCCACTTTGTAGGTGGTTGTGGTTCAATGTTGTACATCCCAAGGGCCAAATATAATTAGCGGTTGGCACTGCGGGCCGAAGTTACATTGAGAAGTTCCACCAACTTGAATATAGGCCTGCAAAAACCATATAACATCTAATTATTTTTCAATATTTAAATATAAATACATTTTTTTGATATGTTAAGTTTTTTAAATTTTACTGCCAAAAATAAGTTTCAAAGTCTCTCAAAAATGTATTATAAAATATGTACACATACACTTTTATAAAACAACTTAGCATTATATATATACATACACAGAGTTCTTATTAATCAAATAAATCCATAGTAAAATGTCATCCTTACCTTTTAAAATAAATAGTTACATTAATAGCATTAGTATTTGCACATCTTCCACTGAGGGCTTCCCTTTAAGTCATCCTCCAGTATACTATTAGGGCCACAGAGTTAGTGAGCGTGGGCCGCCAATTGGCAACAATGGTGTAGTTTACACCTAGTGTGCAGAAAATTTGTTTTGACTTTCATACCTGTAAGTTTATTTTAGGTTTATTTTGATACGCGTGACACTAGGCCAGCTAAAATATAACAGAGGAATTCCCAATATACAATATATCGCTTTAACCCCCTGCCTTCCACCCTCACCCTCCATATGAAAACTAGTTAAAAGAATTTTCCAAGAGAAAAAAATGGATAATCTATCCTCTGTAAAACCTGTAGATGTCTTCAATGATGTAATTGAGTTTCACAAATGTCATCATAAACTTTCATAGAAAAAAGCAATTTTGATCCATTCTCTTGTTAGAGTTTGTGTTACAATCTGATCAGTTGTGCATTCTTCTTAAAGTTATTAATTTATCAAATGTTAGGTTGTAAGAAAGCGACGTTATAAAAGTAGACTATATATGGTAGCGAAACTTGGCGGATGAATGATTATAGTTACGAAGATAAGTCATAGCTGTTTAATAATCGAATGCATTTAAAAATGAAACCTAGACGTGGGAATCGAACCCGGGACCTTTTAGCTTATCCCGCTAATGCTCTACCACTGAGCTATCCAGGGATTGTTCCGTGCTAAGGGTCATTCCTATATTAAGGCAGGACGTGTGGATATCATTGGCTATTAAGAGCTATAATTGATATCACAGCCACCGATGACCAGAGACTTTGAAATAATCTTGAAGACGTCCACCGAATCAAAAGTAACTAGTGCTCTTCTCTTTCTGCGTTTTCGGGGTATTTAGGTGTCTCAACTTAATTCCCTCACTTTTTGAATACAAATATTCTACTCTCACTTGTGTTTACGTTTTGCACAATGACTAATAATGATTTAATCTAAGGGTAAAGGGGGAGTAAGTTTGGTTAGAAGGAGTGCATCTGCATTTTCATGCGGATATAATGGAAATATTATAGTGATAAATCTCATTAATGTATCCGGCTAAGATTTGCACCTACACCTCCGCTCACGTCACCCACAACCCAGCCAATTGCTAGCCTTATGCCCGAGAATGTGTGAACACTGATGTTAGTATAGTAGGTTATCAAATTATAAGTAAATGAGATGCATGGAAAATTTGCTGAAAAATATGGTGCATGTCTCTACTTCAAATGCACTTTCAACCGTATTTAAAATACCTTGGGTCAACTACTTTATTTTGATAGTTTTTATAATGTATACATTTTCAGGTATGAAAATATTATCCATGATTTGATTTTCATTTGATTATATCTGCCTAATATAAGAAGCCAAGTTACAACATTGAAAAGAGATTCTCATATTTTGATATAAGGTAAATTTTTAAAAATTCTACCCTTATTCACCCTTGTTTATGTTTAGTAATTGCTATAAAGGCGAAGCTATGTTGCATCTTTATGTTCCAAATGAGGATTTTAAAGAATATAATAAACTAGAGTATATATCATTATATAATATAAAAAAACCAATTTAAAACCTTTGTCATAATTATCGTACTAATATTGGCTTATTATGACGTTTAACACACAAACGTAAAGAGCCATTTGCTAAAGGATGGAAATGAGTAGGAAATATACTTGCAATAACGTGAAGATAAGAATAAAATAAACTATTTAAATAGCATACTTAATAAAGTCACCCTAAGTCCACCTGAATGGGGTGCAAACCCAAACCTCCCTTTTTTGCGGTGGTCAATAATTTAATTTATTGAATTATTTAAATTATTTCTATTTAACGCCTTAAACTACTCAAATATAACCTATTGGTGCTCTCAAACTAAATACTAAAATAGAGACTACTCTTTTGTAGTGACGTACCCTTATAATTTTGTTTGTTTAAGTATTTGTTGATTTGATAGTTTGTAGATATTTACAAATGTTAATAATAATAATAATAATAATAGTCTTTATTCATCTGGCGAAGTTAAGGCGATAGCCTTCTCTTCCACTTAACCTGCCTTGAATGCAACATACAATAGTACTTCATTGGTTCAAAAACAAACAATTTTAATTCAGCAATATTAAAATAAGTAAAAAACCATATGTACGCTCATTTATACACTAATTTAAAGCTCAAGTAGTTTCAAGAACTCATTTAAGCTTATTATACAATAAAAATTGCGTAACCGCACTCTTGAAGGGAATTTTAGATGTTATGTAACGATTCAAGTTATATATTTTGTTTTCCAAGCCTTTGATACCAGGACAGTAAAAGAGCGAGCATATGTTTGAGATCAATGTATGGGAATATACATATGTAGAGTGGATTCTGATCTAGTAGCACAGGTGTGTTTATCTTTCATAAATGGAACCGTGAGGAGAGGTATTGAAGCTGAGATGTTGATAATATTTTGTGAAGCAATACTTATGAGTATAACCTTCCCCTTTCATGTATTCTTAACAACCCAGTTTATTAAAATACTTAGAAATATGGTCATGCCGTTTTAAGTTACATATGTATCGAACACATGTGTTTTGTAGTCGTTGTAGTCGTCCTGCTAGATCGTCTTTTAAGTCATTGTATACTACTTCGCAGTAGTCAAAGTGAGTGTAAACCTTATAGTTAAATCTGTTAGTTGTAATGCCTAATGAATATATTAAAATAATATATATTTTCAGTCAAGCTAATTTGCTTTCTCTTCTAATTCAATTTTCTATTATTTCACTCATAAATGTGTGATTCTAATATTCTTTTGTTTGTTTTAGTATACTAATTATCTTGTATTTAGCCACAACAAGAAATTGTACTTTGGAACTCTTGTTACATTTGTTATCTAAGAGCTTGTAAATCCGATTGAAGAGGTAACTCTGACTTTTTGGACAGAGCTATCTTTAACGAGCACGTTTTCTACGCTAAGATACCTACCCCTGGTCAAGGGGTGAAACAGTGGTGGAGAGCGATAGATAGTACGTTATCTGTGCTCAATTGAAGTCAGCAGGGGATCCAGCTTGCTACTATGTTGCCGGCTTGTAATTAGCACTGGTTTATATGGGTTGGCAGCGTGGCTGCGGGCTCCCCCCTCTACCACCCTTAGTCGCCCGCTTGTTTTTAAACGGAGGACTAGTGGAGGTGAGGCTTAGAGCAGGGCTCAACTGGACTTCAACCTCACAATCTGCTGAGGTTGCTGTTACTGCCTTCTATTTGTCTGCCTTTTGTAACTTTCTGGTGGTAGTAATCAAATATCACCCCGAGGTGGACCACCCACGATTATCCCTTTACTCTTCGTATTCGCCTTGCTAATATTTCAATTTTGTTCTTGCATTGATTGAGTATACATAGGGAGAATGTATGTGACCTTTTTACTGCAATTTATTTAATTATTTATGTCCTTCTATAAATTCAGCTCACGATGTTTACGTTACTTATTTATGCAATTGACTATGACATTCTTATTAGCTAATGACATTGTGGTTTAAGCCCATATATATGTCATGTATTGAGGTGAGAATGTAGACGACGAGATAAAAGGCTAGTGTTTTAGAAGTTCATATAGCAAAACTTTTTTTTTTTGCCAAAATAAATAAAATGTTGCTTCAGTACATAGAGCTTAACTTTCTTCACATGGTGATAGCAACAGTTGTTGAATGTCATGTGCAGAGTGGCATTAGATGACAAACTTAGTAAGTGAAGAGAGAAAGTCGTTATAAAATTCCAGGACACCCTTAATAGATATTCAAGAATTTTTAAGGTCACCACGTGAAGAAAATTAAACTCTCTGTTTGTACTGGGTACTGAAGCAATATTTGAATTGTTTTGGCCAAAAGTATGTTTTGATAGACAAACTACAAAAACAATGAACTTTTCTCGCCTTTCCCACATCCTCACCTTTAACAAGATGACTCACAAGAAAATATGTTTAATATAATATAGACTCTCTATTAAATACTATGTAAAAAAATAAATGGAAAATTACCTTAAAATGTTAGTAAACGGAAACTTTATATATATATATATAATATTTATAAATATATATATAATATTTATAAATATATATATACTATCTATATATATATAATATTTATAAATATATATATATATATATATATATACATATATATATATTAATAAATAGTGTGTGTTAGAGACAATATTATAGGATGATATGTACAGTACATCTTTTAATAATAAGTAAGTAGATATAAACATAAACAGAAATCTAAAAGTTATCTTTATTCGCCGTTGGCGAAAGCAAAAAGGGGCTACTCTTAAATGTGTCTATCCTAACGGTTTCAAGAGGGTTCATGTTAGAATTCTGTTTTAGCTCAAATTTAGACTTTTAAACAATACTACTTAAACTAGGCATGTATTTTGGAATATACTGTTAATTTCTCCGTAAATAAAATCCATTTTCGAAAGCATCTCTTGATAGTTTATGGATTTCATTTCCAAATTTAACTTATTTTGAATAAATCGGAGATATTAACATGATAGTTATAATAGATTTTGTAAAAAAAAATCGATATTGGTTAAAATAATTTGCATAAGTTTGTTCGGTAATTTTTGAGGTATTAAGCGTGCTCTGTCTGAACCGACTGATTATATCAACACACAATAATGTCTATGAGCAAGAATGAAAGAGCCTACAAATTTTTCTGGGAAAGGTATTTTACATACTTCCCAGAGTTCTTTTACATGCCACAATAGACATGGGACTTGTGGTTTAACTTCTCCTCCAAAGAAAGTTGAGTAACGTATATTTATCGCTAAATAAAAATCCGTTGACCCTGGCTAGGTTTGAACCCAAGAACATCGGGTTCTGAGGCGAGCCATCTATTACAAGACCACCGAGGACAACTATGTTCATAATCTTTTTACTAAGATTATTCATTAAAACCGATTTTAAATAAAGGTGTAACTTATTTTTACACCTTTCACTGTTCTAATTACAAAGCTATGAACTATTACTTCTTTTCCTTATTTGTTTATATCACCTGTCAACTTGAAATAAGGCCTAGTCTACCTCATTGTCACTGAGATACGAGGTCAGCCAGCGATCATGAGTCAATTTATAATTGGCATTTCATTGAGTAATTCTTTCCTGAACCAAATGTACAGAGCAGGGGTGAAATTGTTTACCAAACTGTGCGTTTCAGCACGGTAACTATACGCTCTTCTAAGAAAAACTTTAAACAATTTACTTCATTTTAAATAATTTTCTAATCTTCAGCTTTGAGCTATTTAACTAACAAAACATTTCATTATTCATTCCAAGTTTTGAGGGAATATTTTTAGAAATATTACTAGAGTAACTAGCTTTGTTTGCCCTCTATTACTTTGTATAAGTACATATATATTTTAAATTTATATTTATTCCTTAAAACATATCCGGCTTCCCTAAAATTCGCAATGCCTTTAGCTCTTGTGTAATTATTTTGGGATCTTACTTCAAAGCGTAATTTTTTTTACAACTGCTATGAGGCTTTCTGGGCTATTTACATTTTCCTTGACAAGCATACCTTATGCCTTTTTAAATATTTAAGTTATGTGAGTACACATATTAATTTGGTGGTGTATATTCCCAGATTGAACAGTGATTATGGCGTTTTGAATTGCTGGAAAAAATAATATTTTCTACTTCTTATTTTCCATATAGGCTTATTTTTAATAAATAAATAGACTCAATTCATTATTTAAACACTTTGTTTTTACTAAAGGTCATTATTGTTTATTAAAGCCAAAGTAAGAATTTATAGTGTTTTTTATTCTCAATGCATGATTCTTTTCTGTTTTAGAATACCACACAAATTTTCCAAATGTATTTTTGTGAAGTACCGAAGAATGTTGATTCTTCCTGAAACGTTTAGTAAAAATGTTGGCTGCTTCCCCAAGGCATTATTTCATTTTTGAAGTTCGTTTCGTGTTTGTAATCCGGTTTCATTTACACACAGATAGGGCTATGCCCGAGTCGTTTGTTACAAGACCAACATACCCTCAAACACGCTTTCCCTTTTCTCTTCTCTGTTCAGTCAATTAGACAACGGGGAGAAATATTCATTGTTTGTGTTCTTTGCCTCTGTGTTTTTAGATGTGACAAATGACTAAAGATTTACAGCACTTGATCAATGGCGCAGAATTAAAGGCGCCGCATCAATTTGCAAGAATAATTTATTTTCCAAATGGCTATTTTGTGATTTGTCTTCAATCTATAACACCGTGTCATAGCAATATTTATTTCTATAGGACATTAAAAGCTATAATTTATTTTTAAAGCTACCAAAATTAATGTGATTTAATTTCTATTATATTTTACTCAAAAACTCATTACTATTGAAGTGTATAGATTATTAAATTAAAATGTCAACATTAATTTTATTGGATCAACAAAAATCAATGATCGAGCTAGCATCTTGACGTGGGTGTAAATTTATTAAATATATATATATATGGCCAAACTTTTAACTAAATTGTTTTAACTTAATATTGACATTCAAAGATTTTATATTTCAACAACCGGAAAATGTATGAGTTTAGTTTTGAGTCCCAAAATGTACTCGTATTATACTGTGACAGGCGAAATAAACTTGAATAGTTAGGATGCAACTTGTATTTCTAATATTAGCTGAAAAACCAAGATTCTTCACTCACCTAAACCAAGATTTTGGAAATAAAGGGGAGTTGAAAGTGGGGCTAGCTCTAAAGCGCTTGAATTAGAAACACGTTATTTGAAGTGGGGTTTGATAAAAAAAAAAGTATGATGCACCGCACAGAATTTTTCTTTACTTTGTCTAAAATAGAAGACATTTACTTTAAACTATCAAGATTTGTAAAAAGAAAAGATATTGTTACTGAAACTTGACGGGAATATGAGCGTCACACTCCACCAAGGAACGTAAATTAAATAATATACACCTTTAGAGAAATGTTGAGAAAAGAACAACACCAAACAGTATAACAATAAATTAAACCTTTTCAAACTCAATTAAAAATATATATATTTGATAATATCTCGGAAACCATAGATTTTATAAATATATTATATTTGTAGTAAAATTATTTTTAATTTTATTTGTAATAAAACTTTACACTGATAAGACGTTATTCCGTGTAGCAAATAACTGCGAGGATATGATTAAAATTTGAGATTCTTGCTTATGTAAGGTACTCTTAAGGTCATTTTCATGAGAAGATGGGGGCTGTAATTTTTTTCTTTAGTCATAAAAAGTGCTGTAATACGAAATTTAATCAATATCGTTTAAATGAATCTTGAAACAAATCAATTTTGTTCTTTTTTGCTCTTCAGTAAATTACCCTTAGTATGAGGGTTAGGTATCTATTTATAAAATCTATTTGGGATACTTTTATAAAAACCTTAGATACAAAGTTTTAGCCCAATCAGTAAAATGGTTTCGGCTTTAGTCCTAGATTCAGACAGAGACATACAGAAAAATAAATATGGCTTCACTATATTCTGTCCCGTGGGATAAACTATAAGTGTACAATGTTTCATCTTTCTAGGTCATCTAGAGTTTTCTAGAGGTTGCGTAAAGAAATACGCACAGATTAAATTATATATAGAGATAATTGTATTCACCCACGGCTTCAATCTCATTAAACAATACATATAATATATATTCAACAACAACTTTAAATGCAAGAATAGAATAAAACTTAATCGAGAGCAGTGACTTATGTGCTTACAAAGATTCATGAACACGGACGCGACCCCATCCCGTCCCTCATCATATATCAACTCATACCACGTACAATCACAAGAACCCTCAATACCAGCCAAGACGAATGTTCACAGCTAACGCCTAGTTTTTTTGATACTACTTTGCTCGCTGATGAGATAGCATGATGGTATATAGCTTGAAAAATAAGGCGTACAACAGAAGTATATCTATATCTAAAAAGTACTCTCTGAGTTTGCTGGCAACGGACCGACAGAAATACATTCTAAAATGGATTATTTAGTTTTCTTACCATTTATCATTTACCATTTAGGAAAATTCCACAAAAATTCAAGTGCGCAAGCAAACCTTAGAGTTTTTTTTTGTGTTTTTGGATCTGCTAGCTAAGAAAGAAAATGAAGTAAATTGGAAGAAGCACTCTATAGTAAGCGCCCTACCACACCGAATTCAATTGTGGTATGAGTTTAGTACCAAGAAGCAAAACTAAATAAACTTAATTCACAAGCAACAGCATAAAATAAATGAAAACATAACTAAATTTAAGATACAAATGCAAGCACGCTAATAGTGGTTATTTTACTTGGAAGCATTGTTGCCACTAACACAAAAATAAATGGTTTAAATTTATTATAAAGATATAAAAGGAAATAAACAATATTTACATGCAAAACCATAGTCTAACTGAAAAAATTCCTGAATTTAAGAAGAAAATGAAAGAACATTAACAGTGGCTCTCCTACGTAGAGGCATTGTAGAAATTAACACAAAAAAATAGTTTTAATTTCCTATCAAATAAACAAAAATAAGCATAATTGGTATGCAAAAACATAAAATAGCTGAATGAAAAATACCAAAATTTAACATGCTAGCGCAAACACACAAAAAAAGAAGGATTTCTCAAGTGGAAGCATTGCTGCATTTAACAACAAAATTAATTTATTTAATTTATTCTCAAGGAATTAACTTCAAAAACACAATATAATATATGAATCACATAAAATAATATTTTTTAAAAAATACTTAAATTTTAAGAGACAAATGCAAGCACGCTAACAGTGGCTCTAATATCAAAGGGACAAAACTAAATAAACACAATTTACATGCAAAACAATAAAATATCTAAAAAAACTAAAAATAATATGTAAGTGTAAGAACGCTATTAGTGTTTATCTTTCTTGAATACATTGTTTCACTGAACAAAAAAAAATGGAAATGGTTTGGATTTACTATCGAAGAAACAAAACCAAATAAACTAATTTCTAGGCCAAACTATAAACTAACTAAATTTAAGAGAAAAAAAATGCAAGAACACTAAAAATATCTATCTTACGTGGAGGTACTTTAACAATCAACACTAAAATAAAGGGTTTAGATCTATTATCAATGAAACAAAACTAGATACTTACAGTTTAAACGCAAAAGCATAGAATAACTGAAAAAAGAACCTAGACTTAAGATGCATATGCAATCACACTAAAAGTGTATTTCCTATGGAGAAGCATTGTTGCAATGATAGTAAAATAATAGTTTAATCTACTATCAAAGAAACAAACCAAACCTAATTTACACGCAAAACCATAAAATAACTTACCTAAATCTAAAACGCAAATGCAAAACTACACGCAAAACCATAAAATAACTTTAAAAAAATAGCTAAATATAAAATTCAAATGCAGCCACACTAAAATTATCCCTAATACTAATAAAAAGACATTTTCATTGTATTTTATTAGACTTTAGTCACTACATTTAATGATAATTATTTTATTTTAAATATGAATTGTACACTGTATGCTGTACATTGCTTACTATTATATAAGAGCTATGAATATACACATAGACTTATCCATACATATCAAAGATAAAATGACAAGTACCCGCTTTGGTGGCCGAATGGTCTAAGGCGCTAATCCCTAAATTGATTAGACCACGAGATCGGCGTTCAATCCTAGCCGTGTGCACTAGGGGAGATTTTCCTTATATGGTTTTTCACTCTTCTTCCACGCAAATGCTCGCATACCTCCTCTAAATTAAATCTACCTAATCCTTAACACATTAGTGTCATTAGTACAACGTAACGTATAACCTGAACAAGTAGTAAGACGTGGTACTAAATAAAAAAGCATTGGTGGATATTTCCAAACCCCTCATTGCCAAAGAAACTCACATAGAAGATTTATTAACTAAGAGTTGATATATTTGAATTTTTACAAATTTTAAACGCAAATGCGACCACAATAAAAATTATTTTTTCTACGCTGCTTCGTTCACTGAGTCTATAGCCTGATGGTATATGGATTAGAAGATTACATTGTATTTCTATATATAAGAAGAATATAAGAAGTCCCATCTCGATCCGATAAGTACTTTTTGCGTTTACTGGAAACATACAGAATCGAACAATCAGACCGATTTATGACTTTATTATAATGTGTAGACAGGGGTGGACTAGCAAATTTCAAGCAACCTGGGACTATAAATATGACGGTCCTTAACATATATTAATATCTACCAATGAAGCTATGTTTCATTGTAAGATGAAGTACTGAGGTGGAGTGTTTATATATTTATTATTAGTTAATTTAATCCCAAGGCCATTAAGCCACATTATCGGTGGTCAGTTTCTACTTTATACTGACATGGGCAAAAATGCTTCTAAATGCTTAGAAAAAATCTATGTATCTTTATTGGTATATTAAAGTTTATAAAATGATTCTTCACTCGTTACTTGTATAGATCGCTAAACATATGATGTTACGTTTATTTATAAAGAACACCAAATAATATTAAAAGAGATGGTTTTAAATTTAATGAATAACTTAATGATTTTGTAGCTACCCGCATCAATGGTCACCTGGTCTAAGGCATCAATCTCCCAAAATATATAAAAGTAGAATAAACTACCTATGTGAACATCCTTAAGACGTTTCCATAAGTAAAAATGCCAAGTTTCAACTTCCTATGTTACTTGGTTTTAGAATTACTCACACCGTAGTCACGTGGTTTAAGAAGTCAAGCTGCCAAATATGTAAATAAAAAAAAATACCCCAAATGTGAACATTCCCATGCTATCTTAAATAAGTATGCAAAGTTACAACTTTCTTTTATTTCTTCGTTTTGGATTTAATGGTCTAACATTCTTAGGTATCAGTCTCTTAATCTGTGTAGTTGTGTGTTTTGCTACCAGTGTAATCAGAACCTGTCCAAACAGAACCCATAAATGGTTCTTATCATTCAGTAGGACATTCATTGGTCGGGTATCGATTAAAACCCATTTACATTTAAGTTACAGTCCAATTTACGTAAAAAAAGTATTTTAGAAAAATCTTGCAGTCAATATGGATCATATTTTACTATAGTATATATTATTAGTGTTATTTTTTATAGATATTGATACTATCTACCAAAAGTGACAGCATTGGTCAAATGAGGAATGGGTGGGTTGGAAAAATCACACTCTCTGCTTCAATAGCCTCTGCTTACTCTAGAAACACTTCACGACACGCCACAGTTCTAAATATATGTAAAGGGAGAAAAAAAATACTATGAACTAAAACCTCGAAGAACTGTCGGAACAATCTCCCCGAGCTACGAACATATTTCCCTTTTATTACTAAAACGTTCTAAAAAGTTGCAGTCTCACCCCTTTATTCCTCTTGGCTGAAGGCATTGTCGGAAAAGTTGATGACGGTGAGGTGGGATTATTTTTATACATTTTATTATAAATTTATAGATATAGTATGTAATATGAGATAAAAGTTAATTCTGTAATAGGCGAATAAGTTATTGTAGACATTCTTAGAAATATGTAATATGTATTCACACCTAGATTATTTTAGGTTTGGGGACTAATCTCATTTTTTCTATTATAGTCAACCCTGGTTATAGAGGGGGGCGCCAGCAAGTAATTTCACCCGGGTGCAGAATTTGCCTTGGGCTGCTCCTGAGTTAATATATATGTATATATAACAGAACGTTAAGGTGTTTCTAAGGTGTGAAAGAGTTCTGGTGGCTGGTGCGATGGACACAGTTTCCCCCAACCTTTTGGTGGGCTACTCATGAGCATAGATAAACTGCGCACACGGCAAGAATTGAAATACCCAAAGGGAAGGTAGCCTGGGCGATTCTTCGTGAAGCTTCTGAAGAGGCAACACCCGTCCTTTTATTTCATTGTTTTTTGCTTCACGGAGCGCGATAGTGGTTTGTTCAACCGTTTGAAATTGCAGCATCTCTCTTTGTAACAGAAAATAGAGGTGTTCATTCATTATCACTTTTGTATACGACTCTGTTTCCCCTCCCTTCTTGGTCATACCGTGGGGGTTTTATTGTCCAGCCGGCAGGCTATGCAATTTCCCGCATTCCCGACGTGATTCATGGTGTCGGGTCAGCCAGTGTGAAAATCGAACGCCACTCGCAAGGAGGAGGAATACCAGAGAGGCTGAGAGGCGTCGGTGTGAAACTGTCCACACTCTCCCATGTTCCGTCGTATTCCCCGGGGCCTGATACGGCACGCGAGTATTGTGAGAAAAGGGGAGAGTTTATGCGGCCACAAAGAACTCCGAGTTTGTCACAATGTACGGAGGAACATCGTCATTTCAGCGGTAATTAATCGTCGGTGGGCTTTTAACTGGGGAGTTCTCGCGTGCGCTACAAGGTTTTTGTACCATCACAGTATTATATACTCTACGTGTTTCCATTCCGAGTGTGAAGGGGGGGGGGGAGTGTGATAGTTTGTTGGTAAGCTAGAGAGGGCCGTCGCAGTTTTACGATATGATAGAAACATTCCCAGTTTATGTTCTATGGAAATTGATGTGGACATAAAGCTTTGGACAACAACAGATGTAGCCATTTCTAAACTTATGTTTATTTCCTTGTTGTCCATGACTTTACAATGTAGCAGATCACAATCATTCGATAGGTACATCTTTCTCACCTCTGTGTTTTTATTCAAAAATACGCCGCTATGACTCTTCATCATTGCATCATCGATATCAACAAAATTGAATTTACATGTTTTAAATGTAACTAGCTATAACTTATCAATATCTAGTTGCGTTTATGTTAGCTATTACTGGTCCTCTCTTCCCATTCAATACCCAGATTTTATTTTAATATGTTGCGGCATATGTAAAACTCTACTCTTGTATTACTACTTTTCATTAATCCCATCACCACTACACCATTTACCCATTTTAGGGTGTTTAACAAAGGTTTTAGTAATATTATTTAAAATAATCCGGTATTGGTTTACAAGCACACGTTCTGAATAGATAAACGCTTCATGAACCTTATCGGTTTTTTTGTTTTATTGAATAGTAACTTTCCAATAATCTTAGAGCACAACCGAATATAACTGTATATCCTTTACTAAATAGGGCTATGCATTTAAAACTGTTTATTGGTAAACAAATATTTTACATAATTATCTTATGGATTTCTGTTAAGGTCACACGTAGCTTTAACCTGTGGTGGCTGTTTATGTAAAAGTTAGTGTTTTCACAAAATCAAAATTGTAATGAAGAAGATTTTTTTTATTAGATAAATACAATCATCAAGTTATAGGTTCATATAAAGCTTAATTAAATCAACATACTGTATGCATACGCATAAATAGGCCTACATACATATTTACGCAGGCCTACATACATAATATTTACGTTAACCTTCATATGTTCACAAAAAGTAACTGTTTGGATTTCTTAACATAGACAGAAAGAGACAAGCCTTCCTACCCTTATTAATACGTAATAAATGCATGACTTTACGAGTGAGGTTTTTAATTTAATAAACGAGTATTTTTCAATATAAAGCATAACCAATGCAGTGAGCTTGCTTATACTCTTTGTATTTGTGATGGTTTTTATTGTTTTTAGAGTTAACCAACACCTCTCACAGTTAGTATACAACTTGAGGTACGCCTACCCCCGTGGGTACGCGAATACATTTTTAGGAGTGAGTAGGATTTAAAATGTATATATATTATTTTATGATAAACAGTTAATAATCAGGGCCAGATTTAGGGCTAGCTACTGGAGACCCAGAAATAAGGACATGTGACCTGGGAACGTCAATTTTTTTTATGTAGATTATAAACTATGAAAAATCTACATTATGCACAACTAATGTGGAGGTACAAAGTGGAAGAGAAATTTTATCTGGGGATACGTGAGAAAAAATACTTTGAAAACCACTACTATAAGCTACACCAAAGTGAACCAGACAAGGTAGACTCGCTATATTTCAGGTTAAACAAAGAGTTTATACGTTTACCTGACCTAAAAATTTACAATGATAGCTGTGGGCATGTGAAATTTCGTGCTTTTAATTTTTCTCGCTTACATTGTAATAGCCTGATCAACCAGGCTTTGTCCGTGTATTTAATTCTTTACAAAACAGCTAGCAAGGAAAACAATACAAAGCATTGATTAAACCACAGCCACATATTCAAGTATATTTCTGGTAAATGTTCTCTTAAAATTTGCATTTGTAATCACTTTATTTTCAATTAAATTTGGTTTATGAGATCCTAGCCTTTTAGTTAGTATATGAACCTTATGAATTCATTATTTAGGATGTATCACATTGTGTTTATATTTAAAGAAACATTATAAACAAATAACAACGATGCTATGTCTATTACACTCTCAATAAGCTTAATATGGATTGTATAGTATCTAAAGTCACCACAAGTAAACAAATTAAAGCCATGCATATAAATCCTGGCTATATTGACCGGGCTTGACGTGGAGATATTAATGTATGTATAAGGAGAATGAATCACTAAAGTGAGGTGGCTGTTTATACCGCAAAGATTGGGTATAACGATTTAATTAACACTATGAGGAAAACAAGCCGGTTAGGGTCACAACAAAAAGTCTTTAGATCATTTTAAACCCGTGGTGGTGGTCGCGTTGTCTAAAGCGTCACTCCAGAAATATATTGGACCACTGGTGACGGGGTGATAGTGCAGCTCAAGGAGGCAAAACGGGATTAGAATTTTGGTTGTGAGTACTTAGGGTGTTTTGCGTAAATTGTTACTCACTCTTCTTCCACGTAAATGTGTGTTCATTTATATTCCTTAAATCTAGCCAACTAGAGTATGATAATCCGTGCAACCTGGACGGGTAGTAAGACGTGGTGCACCAAATATATATTATTTTGAGCCCGACGCCTTGGTTCAGTTGGTAGCGCACATGCCTATTAAACCTATAGTTTCGGGGTTATACCCTACGATTATGGTAATCTACAGTTTTCCACCCACAAATTATCATAATGACTTGTTTTAAAAATAATCGGTAAAACAGAAATCATGGTGTTATTTATACCTGTACATATTCTGAAAATATGTTCTACATTATCTACCAAATTATGCACAAGTTTTCATGATAAATACTTGTTTTTTGCTATTAGTTGACCGGGATGAGAAATAACTGTTTAATTTCTATTTGTATCTCTTCTGAAATGGCATACATATCTTAAAACTTTGAATTATGTTGTTACCAAATTACCCACAAGTTTCCATGCTAGTCGCATGTTTTGATCATATTTGACACAGATTGAAAATCAACGTGCGATTTAATATTGTTAGAGTAATTGTATAGTTTCTGGAAATGCGCTCGACATCCTGGTGCCAACTTGGTGGAAGATTTTCGATACATTTAAACAAGTATATCAATCCATTTCTATACTAAGGTATATTTACCTTGAATAGCCGCAAAAAACACACTGACATCACAACTGTGTGAAAGGAGCAACTGTCTGTTAATCACTCATATTACGACCAGTTATTGATAGTTTCCGTTTTGCAATGGTTGGAGGAAGAGACAATGTTCAAATCCTTGCCCGGTGTAATAAGATAATTTTTGTCTAAATTGTTTCCTAATCTTCCCCAAAACAAAACTTAAACACACCCTCTAAAGAGGTTATATGAACACAATTCACAACTAACACGTTGGCAAGCCTTACCCCTATCCAACCTCTCACCAGACCATTGCCGGTGCAATTGAGTAAACTGTCAGCAGCTGCAGATAGTACAAATGAACATTTAAACGTGGTGTGATTTTAGTTAATCAAATATTATTTTGTAGCTATTATATATAATATATTAAACATATAGTTTCATCTGAAATATGAAACATGTTGTGTACCCAAATAACGAGTATTTTATGTCTTCATAAAGATGGAACATCTTGTGTCATCTAAAATATGGAGCATTTTGTTTAGTCTAAAATATAAAACATTTTGTGTCTTCTAAAATATTGAACATTTTGTGTCAATTAAAATAAAATGTCTAAAGATTAAAAAGTATTATACTATTACTAGGAAGAATGTGTGTTTGAAATACCTTATAAAATAGATATAAAATAGCCTGTCTGAAGGTTATAAAATAGCAGGACTACGCAATCACAGAAAGGATTGAGACATTCTGATGACATCAGCCAGGATATGGTCATGTGACCTTAACTTAATCCTGTTTAAGCATGTCGTGCCTCCAAACTGGCGCCAAGGTTGCGTCATACTTCCCATAAGAGGATCTGTCATCATTAGGGTTTGCCACTAAGGGACTTTAAAAAAAAATCTAAGCTTGCATCACTTTTGCTCAATGCCCCCCCTCCCCCTTTTAGTCGAGACATACCCCTTTTACTTGATCAATTCTCTCCCCCTTTTGGTCGATATGTACAGTACCTCTTTAACTCAACTCTATATCCCTTTTCCTGAATTCTGTTCTCCTTTTTATCAATACTTACCCCTTTTACTAAACTCTGTACCACCTTTTAATTGAATACATACCCCCTTTGACTAGCTATGTTCCCCTTTTGGTCGATACGTACAACTTTTATGAGACTTGGTAACCCTTTTTAGTTGAACACCCCCCCCTTTGGCACCATTATTCTGTTCCCCTTTTGGTCGATACGTACCCCCTTAACTCACATCTACCCATTTTTAAAATAACTTGCACCCCTTTGCTCATATGAATCGGTAATTACGAAATGGCCAAAATTCCACAAATTTTACAAGAAAAAATTACGTTGGAGGCCTTAAATACAGAAATTTGGTCTTTAGAAAGGAATGCTAACATATAAAATATTTATAAGTCTCTACGAATTTTTGCAACGTCCTTATAAAGTAGTATTAAAATATTAAAAAAGTGAACTTTGGTAAAATGTGGACATATGGCCTTTTATAAATGATCAATTCAACTTATGTTCCCTTTTGGGTCGATAACTACCCCTTAAACGCAACTTTGTACCACTTTTTAGTTGAACATGCACCCCTTTTGTTCACTTATGTTTCCATTTTTCTCAAATCATCACATCGAAAACTCTGAGGTTGGCCAATCAATGTCTTCATTGGGAAAAACTTGCCCAATCAGCATACAGGTGACCTGAAATTTGAATTATATCATAAACTAGGCTATTTGGGGTGGTCCTCGCCTGAAAACTCTTCAAAATGACATGCCTCTAGAAGTTATTTGGAGTTTTCCTCCCCTAAACATTTTTGAAATTTGGATGACCTTGGAAGCTATTTAGTTAGAGATTTCCTCCCATGACTTTTTCTGCCAGTTAGATGCCTCTAGTCTAGTAGTTATTTAAGCGTCTTCTCCGGCAAATTTTTAACAATAGAATGCATCTAGAAATCATTTGGAGCTTGATTTAAGGCCATCTTTCAGTTTCATATTCAATAATATCAGAGAATTTGAAATATATCTAAGGGGGTGAATTTATTCCAGAAAAGGGAAAATTATTTCCAGGGGGGCGGAGTCCCCCACAGTACCGCTTCTCCTGCTGTCCACACATACTCTATATTCGGTGTTCGTGGATGAACTGCTCTCCGGCGATTATTAGTCTTCTTTTATGTATGGTAGTCTACCGTCTCTATACTGAACAATGTTCGTTACTCGCTATGCACAAAAATATTCTTACATGAAAACGAATATTTTCCCCACACTTGCGTGAGTCATATCGAACAGTGAATAAACTTGGATGAATAACGCGCGTGTGGACCTGGTTTGAGAAGTGTCTTTACGTAAAAAGATTAAAATTTGTATAATTTATTTGTGTTGTATTTTCATTCTAAAATTTCAACTTAATTTTTTTTTTGTATTAACTATAACTTTCACAGGGGGATCAACTGACCCCCTCCCCCACTGAATAAGCACCTTGATGTTAGTCATATCTATACATACCTGAAATATAATACATATTTGTTTGCCTTATGTTTATATATTTTGTTATATTATAAATATTCTTTACTTATTATGTAGTATCTCACTTATCTCTTTAAAAAAATGTTAGAGAACTCGTTTTATTTATTCTTCATAGCAACCAAACAACCTAAGATTGATAATATTACTTACCTACTCTTACTTTATGGCATTAAAAACTCTTGTTCACTGCAACACTTACAATAAGTACGTCACCCATCCCTATCTTGAGTATGCGTCTTGGTCTTCTCAATGGTCTCTTCCCATTGGGTTACCTGTCAATATTATGAAAGTGTATAAGCGTATACCTGAAGAATTTCAGTTTCCTGGTTATTCTGAGCCTCGAGATTTTTCCGACTGGACATTTGACACAGAGAGGTTAGAACAACTGTTAATCATATAGGCCTAATAAGATAAGATCATTGTCAATGCTATTCTTACTGTTTCTTACTACCCATCCAGACTATCAGCTCATAAAAATACTATTGAAGTAGGGGTGCGATGGCTATAATTTAGAATATATGTGCCTGCATTTGCGCGGAGAGTAAGTAGATAACTATTTAGAAAGACCGGCCCTAAATTCAGCCGGCCTGGATTCTAACCTCGACCTACCTGTAATCAGCAAACCAGCCTACACAAGCTTGACGTTCCCACTAATGTCGATAGTTTACAAGGTTGTTATAATCGAAGATTGCCTCATCAAACGTTTTTGTGGAGATTGTTCTGCAAGGTCAGTGACGCCACCGGGCGATGGTGCAACTGCCTCACCAGCCATACATTCTGGTGATTGTTCGAGAATAACAGCTATACGTAATACTTTTATTGGTTTAAAAACAGTTATTGGGGTGTGTTTTTGTTTTTAGTACATAATAGATCGTTACATTGTTTAAACACTATAAATGACGTTGAGGCAGTTTTTTTCAATACAATTAATGTATAGTAACAAAAATCGTTTGAAATGCTAATTAACAATAGTTTCACACTTAACTTTTGTAACAGTATTAAGAAGATTGTACAGTTTAGCACAATAAATTTATTATCTATTAGTAACGGCTCAGAGACATAGAGCAAAAAAATCAAAATGGATAGGAAGAGACTGAGGGCCTTTGAACGGAAGGTCAGTACGGTAGTCGAGAAAGTGCGTTAAAAGTTAAAATAATAAACATCGTATAGTATGAATTATTTAATCAATGAAATTCAGATCGTGGGGGAGGGGGAAATTATAAAAGTACAAAAGTAGATGCGAGTGGGGAATTCAGTGGTTTGGATTATATTGAGAATCTGCGACACCAATCATTAAATAGGTTTGGTTGCAAATCTTGAGCAACATTATGGGCAATTTAAGAAATGTTTCATAACCATTTAGAATTTTTAAAAAATTGTAATTAATTTCTGGAGTACGTGAACTGTCATAAACCTCTAGAAGACTGCTTAAAATAAATTTCTTGTAATTCTGCTGAGTGTTGGCGTAGTTTTAGAGAGATTAATTTAATAAATACTCCATTACGTTGCTTACTAAACATGTTGTCTCATAATATTCATGAATTTAAATGGGCCATCTTTAAATCAATAGGACCTAATCTCATACGTTCAAACTTACTTTCTACATCATCTGTGAAGTCAGATTCGCGGCATGTCAGTGATTAAGCTATTCCTGAAAATTATATAATAAATTGAATTACAATACCATTACCTACTTGTATGTGGTCTCTGTAAATATAAAACAATTGAAAAATATTCTAAATATTAAACTTTAAATCCTAATCCAATTTTATATTTAGAATGTTTAGAGATAGAGTAAGATACTTTTAATTGTGAGAATGACCGTCCAGTTACTATTTTTCTTAGGACTACACCACTGAAAAAGTTGTCGAGAAAGATATGGGGTCCAGTAATAGAGGGAGATGGATATATAAGAAGAAATAACCAGGAAATATGTGAATTGATTGAGCAACAAGATATAATACAAAACATTCTACGTATAAATATGTGCCCATTATCTGTCAAAATACTTGATCATATTGATTATATATTTACTTTTTATTTAATCGTTTTGTAAAACAATATTTTCACTATTCTCTTTATCTTGACAGGAAATTTTGAGAGAATGTATTACCTCCATTGTAATACTGATAAAATTATATGATAAGCCTCTTATTTAATAAAGTTGATATAGCTATGAATCGTGAAGACTTTTTATTTTAGCACCAGGTCCTATTACCTCTTAGGGTTATACGTATATGTATTAATTACGCTAATGTGTTATGGATGAGTAAGGTTGAACTTAAGGAAGTTTACCTGCATTTGCATGGAGGAAGAGTGTAAAACCATTTATGAAAAAACCCCTTTAATACACCCTACCAGGATTCGAACCCCAATCTCATTTTCATCGGTAGTCTAGTCCTACATGAAAGTGACATATTACACCATGCGGCCACAGAATACAGTACTCGTAAAGTTAATTTTGTAAATACAATTATGTTAATTTTTCTAAGTCTCGCATTGTAAGTACCACAAAAGCCGCTTATTTAGTTCAGTTTTCTCTCTTTATTCTGCAATGCAGAATATTTATAAAAATAATATGGTTCAAAGAGCGTTTTATAGAATTTTAAAAAATTCAACATTTATAGCAAATTACTTTATTATTATTATTACCACTATTATATTTTTGAATTGAAAATATCTATCAAAAGTGACAGCCGAAGATCACATTAATAAATATATGTGAATGTTTATTATTTAGTGTTGCATACGATACGTTTGTATATCCTTATTCTGGTTATAAAGAAAAGTTTTAGAAAATATAATCAAAAACTTTAGGGTCCACATTGATAGCATTTTACTTTTTTGTTACTGTTATTTTATAGGTATATATAGGTATCAAAATTTAAAGATGTAATCATATATTTTGAGGTGTGCAAATATTTAAAAAAAACTGCTAACGTTTTCTGACATTGAGAACCGTTTTTGGTAGTGCGATTTACATTTTCATTGTTCACTTAAATTAATTAAACATGAAATTTTAGGGAAAGGGTAAAGTAATATATGATCTGGCACAGCATATTAAAGAATTCAAGTCAAAACTTAAACCTCGTTCTGGTACAAACTCAGAAGGACGATTCGACCTATTTAACAAACCTGACCAAATTTTTAGAAAAAAGGAGTGTGCTCTACTCGAAGTGAAGCAGCTACTCTACGTAAACTGGACAAAAAACCTTACCCAAAAAGTTTAATCGCGTTTTTATCATTTGTATGACTTTAAATTTGTATTTGAATTCTTGTGTGCTCTATTCCAAGTTTATACTACAAATTAAAGCCAAGAAATTTTCACCCTTCAGTATTTGGACAAGCGTGGGCTTGAAGATGATTTTTTACCCTTTCACAGCCTATAACACGTGAACATTTACCAGAATTATGCATTTACAAATGTGTGGAAATCTATTCTGATTTGCAATAATCTCTCAACTTTGAAATATGGCATTTTGAAATTTTTGGCCATCTTTGAATCAACGTGGGTGTGTGAATTGATGTTCTCCTTGGTGGTATTCACTAAGTCAAAATACATATCTCGAATGGATGACGTAAATTTGGAGGGGGAGCTAGGATGTGCATTAGGTTAAGCCAATGTTTCTGCATTTTGTGACACAAAATGAATGTCAAATCTCGTATTAAACTATCTTACATTTTCAATCTGAATCATTTTCATTATTTGCGCCTGAAGCAGTTGTAAATGAGTAGTCAAAGTGAGCATGTTTTGGATAAACCTGTTCAAACAGTGTGTATTGTCTTGAATATTTGATAGAGTAACCTAATACATAGTATGGCGAATTTATCTTCTCATACGCCCACCTGTGGCTACATTGAAAAGTATGTTGCCCACCTCTGATATAGGATATGCTAACAAAGAAGAAGTATAGTCTGGTTTAATTACTGATGCTCTAAGCTGGTTAGTGATAGAAAACTGATAAAATTACAGTGATTAAAGGATCACACTTATGATCATTTAAATATTGTCGACAACAAAAGTGGGATATGAGCTTTATATTGAGAAATAAGAAGTTGTCAAACGTACTAATCTTGAAATGAGTGAAAATAATAACAACTTGCTATTAAAGAGATTTTGGCCGAGAATTATTTTTATTAAAGACGAGAATGATAATTTGTTTACATACTGTACCAGGTATTTTATATGAATGGATAACTTATTCCAGCGATAGACAATAAGGCCGACAGTCTTTTACGTAATGTCTATATGCAGGCCTAAACGATCGATTTTACACAAAGCCAGTTTAAACTCGGTGATTTTCGTATCAGTAAACATAATAATGTTTTTGCAAAAGGGTACACCGCAAACTAGTCGTTAGAACTGTTCAAAATACATAAAGTCATTGAGACTAATCCTAAAACTTTCCTACTCGTCGAAAACTCATGGATCGACGCGGCCCTCATCATCTAGGTAAGGAATGCCAGGCCTCCACCGTGGTTCGGATTCCACGTTAAACTGTAGGTCCTTCATTTCATCTCACAATCACCCTACCATTACACATTAGCGTAAGTGCGTATAACCTGAACGGGTAGTAAGACGCGGTGCTAATAATAATAATAATAATAATAATAATAATAATAATAATAATAATAATAATAATAACATCTAGGTAGGGGAAGCAATTTCTGCCTCCTATCTCTGAGCGTATAAAGGTGAGCTAGGACGAGGAGTTTTTTCGTATTCGAAAATGTTTAGAAGGTTAGGCTACAGTTTGGAGGATATGAGTGGGATATAGATAGGACGTAGACAGAGGTTTGATGTACTATATCAAGGAGGATAAAAAAAATGTTAAAAAAGCGAGTCGTGCAATGAACCGCTTCACTGGGAAGCCATAATCCATGTATGTGGGAGCCCAGCAAATCATTGAGGCCTACTCTAAGTCCTGCCCTGTGTACAAGCTGAAGGGCTGTAATAGTCCTAATATCCTTCACGTACAAGAGCTGTATGGGGACCTGCTGAATGAAGGTGCGTTGTGCCGAACGTTAGGAAGAGTTTTACTACCTGGTAAAAAGGTTGGGTGGGAAGTTAAAACTGGTTAAATGCACTTCAACGTGGTCTAACTTATCTAGGAAGGGACAAATATGTACTATGATAAACTTAAATAACCATAAGTCTGAATATTTATAATTTCAAAACAAGATTCATTGGATTAGAATAGAGGGGTGGGGGTGCGGTAGGAAGAGGGGGAGAATGGGGAGGTAATTTTTCGAAATATAAGAATAACAAAACAAACCAATTTGGTGTGGTAGAAAATTGACATTTGTCAAGATGGTGAATAGCTTGAAAAGTATGAAAGTATTTTAATTTTATAACTAAGACTTGAAAATAGGAAGGAGGGCCCCAAAATCTAAAAAAAAACAATAAAAAAAGCACTTCTAATTGTAGTCTAGGAGTGGACTATTTGCAATCATGTACAACGATCACCCCAAATAATCATAAAATAATTTAGATTTTTAATTTGAAGATTTTATCTTAGAAATAGGGAGCTCAAAATTTCACAAACTATTAGAAAAACAACTTGTCATTCTATTAAAAAACTAAAATTGTACCATTTCAAAAAATGTGCCATGTAAAAGCAACAAATAAGCGATGCTGAAAAAAAAAGTTCACGTAGTCAAAAGCTTAAACGCGCGGACATTGCTGAAGATTATACTGGTGAACCTAGTGACCTTGACGTTGATTTAATTCAGTAAGATGAAAAGTTGGAAAAAGAGAATGAAGATGAAAATCGATTGCATTGGATACGAAGGAGAATACTTCTTGGGAAATATTGTTTATCCGACCAGGAAGGGGTAGTATGTGCTATGCAGAGGTCTTCAAAATCTCGGAAGAGGCCGGAAAAACCTGAAGTAAATAGATATGTATGGGACTAGGTAATTGGCCATATAGCAGAGCCAAAAATTGTGTAAAAACGTGGGTTTACTTTACACCAATTCATCATTGCCTTGGTTTAAAAATACATTTTCATAACTGAAGCAATGTATCCCTATGAGGATACGTTTCTCCAAAATTATAATTAAACTACATTACATTACATACAAATATGTGAAACGTAAGTGAACAAAATTACTACTGGACCTTTATATATTTGAGTTTTTTATTTTTTTTTATTTTTTATAGTTAGAACAAAAATTAAGTCTCAAAAGAAAAAGTGGAGCAAAATAAACCCCTTTGCAAGGTATTCAAATGTACTGTTGTGCACTAATCATATCGGTCCAATTTTCTATCAGTGTAGTGTCAAATATTCATGGCTCCTTCACACTATGGCAGAGTTATAAATGTGTATTTTTCAGTTATCATCCAGTTTTGTACCCACGTCACCATCATCGTCAATCTTGCTCGCCTTATACTGACATGCAATTAGTCAGATAACTAGTATTAGATTCCCTTCTTCCTGCCACAACATTTAGGCTACAAAGAGTATAATTTTTTACTATCCCCTTCTTGCTCACTCACGGATGTTTTTAATTGCGTCTCGTTTCTTCTTTGTCGACTCTTCTCTGCGTGATTTTAGTGTGCGTCACAAATCTGGAGCCAGTGATGGATGGCTCGTGTGTCATGTTAATTCCCGTCTTAAGCGCTCCTTAGGTGAACCAACACTTAAAAAAAGTAAGGGGGTATAAAGGGAAAGTGGATAAGGAGTAGCACGCTGTAATAAAAAAAATACCCGCAGTGCTATTAAAGTGGCTGCCCCCCCCTCCCCCCATCCCCCAATCCCCCATCTTCGCCCACACCCTCCATCCCGTAGAGCTTACAAGACCTATATGAGTCTATAAAACTCTTGGCAGCGAAAAACCTTGTGCGTCTTTTATTTGTCTGAGTCAAACTTCTTAAAGAAAATTATTGCCTGAAAACTTAATCGTATTATTGGTACTCTACTTTATTTGGAACGTAAGTACAAATCATTTAAAACCCCTCCCTTGAGAAGTTTTTTTGCACCACGTCTTATTACCTATTCAAGGTTATACGTATACTTACTATTTACGCTAGTTGGTTAGGGACGAGGAAGGGTGTATTTAGAGTAAATGTGCCCGCATTTGCGTGAAGGAAGAATGTAAAACAATTAAGGAAAAACCAACCACATTATACCCGACTAAAATTTGAACCCCGATCTCCCTATAATCGGCAGTCCTGTCTTTTGTGAGAATGGCGCCTTAGACCATGCTGTCACTAAAGCAGATTCCTTAAGGAACTCTTTTAGTATTAGAGATCTAGTAATTAAAATAAATATTGAATTTAGTTTCATATTAAAATTTAAAAAAATTACTAAGCTTCACGGACATTGAAACATACCCTAATGCTGAGTTTGTGAAAGTGATGAATTCCGTTATATTCCATATTTCTAGTCAAGTAAGTTTGAGGGATTTTTTTTACAAAGGATTTTAATTTGAAATAACCTGTATTAATTTTTTATTTAATATAATTTGGCATGTATATACAATTAAATATATAAAACTAAACATTAACACTTTTTGATTTAAAAATACATTAACAATCAAGATGTGTGGGTGGGATGGAAGGGGATGGGAGGGCTCAAACTACCCCACCTTACATCTTCTGAAAGTTCAAATAAAGATGTAATGTTAACATTTCTTGGTACACAACAGTTGGTCTAAATTCATTTAGCCTAAAGTGTAACTACTTAACAAGCTCAATTAGCTTTACTCGAAATGTATCTTAGGTCGACTGACTGAAGCATAACATATAATTCTTGTTAATTTTAGCAGGATTTAAGAGTTCAGTGAAAGATGTAGGCTACTGGAGCGTCAATTAGTCTCACTTTATAAAATAAAGGTACAATAAATATGTTATTTTTTTAGTATTTGCGATAGTTAACATTATTATTATTATTATTATTATTACTATACCATCCCCAAATTGTTTTATTTGTTACCACCAACACTCCGAGAAATCCCCGAAATAAATATAGCGAAAAATAAAATTAAGGACTGGATACTTCAAGGCATGCTTCAAACAACTATGTAAATATTTTTGAGAGGAAATGTTATGATAGGTGTAAAGCTTTTTTTTAAATTATTTTATTATTTTAATTTTTAATATTTTTTTATCTATTTATTTACTGCAAGATCTGAAGATGTACCTTTAGGTACTTCGGGATTGTATCAAAAAGTCAATAATGTAATTTTTCTTTTAAATCCTAAATACACAATTATTATTATTATTATTATTATTATTATTATTATTATTATTATTATTATTATTATTAGCACCGCGTCTTACTAACCGTTCGGGTTATACGCACTTACGCTAATGTGTAATGGTAGGGTGATTGTGAGATTAAATGAAGGACCTACAGTTTAACGAGGAATCCGAACCACGATGGTGGCCTGGCATTCCCCACATTCACAAGATGTCTTGTCAGAGGTGAAGGAAGGGTTTGGTAATCAGACAAATATGTTCCGGGACCGAGGATTGAACCCCGAACCCGAACACAGAAGTCCGGCACCTTACCGCTAGACCACCAGGTCACCATAAATAAACAATGATTGTTTAATTGATTGATTATTATTATTATTATTACTATTATTATTATTTGTAGTATCCCTACAGTTTAACGTGGAATCCGAACCATGGTGGAGGCCCAGCACTCCAAACATTCACAAGCTTTGAGATTAGACTAGCAGTCAAATTGTCAAATATCTACCCGACCCTAGTAGTAGGTTTTTTTTTAAGTGACAGAGAGGTGACCTGGCGGTCTAGGGGTAAGGTGTCAGACTTCTGTACTGACGGCCGGGGTTCAATCCTCGGTCCCGACATAGATTTATCTGATTGCCAAACCCTTTCTTCACCTCTGTCAAGACACCTTGTGAATGTGGGGAATACCAGACCTCCACCGTGGTTTGGATTCCACGTTAAACTGTAGGTCCTCCACTTCATCTCACAATCACCCTACCATTACACATTAGCGTAAAGTGCGTATAACCCGAACGGGTAGTAAGACGCGGTGCTAATAATAATAATAATTTTAGTGACAGTGAAAGCAACCTTGGCCGATTTCCTTCTAATATGTGAAATCGTCCAAGGGACGCTCTCTTGGTTCTCGGAGAGGGCACTAAAGTCCTCCCGGTGGCCATTGAAGAAACACTCACGATCACACCATCAGAAAGATCGGACCTGTGTTAGATGCTCATGCAGTCAAAGAATAGGAGATAAACTAGTCACTCCAACTCAACTTCCATTATTTATATTCATTCTTTGGTATCCAGAACCAATGTGAAGAATAAATTAAATCTTATAGTAAATTTTTGAAATTTAATAATTTTATCTTTCATTTAAATTAAACCCAGTATAATCATTTGTAGTGGACGTGAAACTACCTGGCACCCAAACAAAATATATTTAAATATTTAAATATAGAGCTGAGCTATAAACTGACGCGCGTGAATCCAGGGTGATCAGGTCGTATACTAACCCGGTAAGAATCCAAAACAAGGATGCTGCAACGGATATAACCACGTGCCATTAGATGACTTCAGTCTAAATTACCTGAATTTGATGACATTGATTTTCAGGCAGAATAACTTTAGGCCAGATGACTTTCTGTGAAGGTAATTTTCAGGCAAAAACTTTAGTTCAATTACCTCTAGGCCAACTTATTTATCATGAAATTAATTTTAGGCCATTTATTTAAAGTATGATTTTTTTTTCGGGAACATTTGTTATAATATCTTGCAATGCTACTACATATATGATGGTCCTTAACATACATTCATAAATACCACTAAAGGTGTGTATCAGTGTAAATTGAAGTGGTGAGGTGAGGTGAAGTATTAATGTTTTTATTTTTTGTAAATTAAGTCCACTTAAAAAATCAACTTCTACTCTCTACCGGAATTAGCAAAGATACATTTATATTGCCATACAATATTTGGAAGTTTATTTTTACATATTTGAGTTTGTAAAATTATACTCCAGCCACTATTTGTTTGGATAACTAAACTAGTAACAGAATTCACTAAACACATGTTTTTGCGTTTAAATTAAGAAATATTTTATAAAAATCACCAAAGCAGCAACAAATTGAACGGTTTTACATTTAATGCCATCGTATATCTTCCCAGATGATATATTCTGGGCACCCTATAACTTTGTCACTGTAACTTTTGATTAAAATTCAATAAACACAATAGCTTAGTTTTAGTTTAAAATATTGACCTCAACCCAAATCAAATCGACCCATCAGAATAGGCTATGTCATGGTGTACCAGCGGCCTAGTCCACCTCTTATCTTCTCTTTAGTTCCGGTAATCATTCATTAAAGAAAACAAACTTTTATCCCTGCAAAGTAAGTATTGTATGCTCAATTCAAATATTGTAGAGAAGTTTGTACCACTAAGTTTTCAGTTTAAAGTTTCGGGTAGCTATTGATTAAAATTAGAAGCTCCCCATCTCTAAAATATGGTAGCCATAGAAAATAATTAATAGCTTACCACAAAAAGGTCTTATTGATATCATACATACCAAATACATCAGTTCTTTGCTCATGAATGTAAATTCGTCTAAATTGTTTTTTAAATGCTCTCAGAATAGGAAAAGGTGGGG
>CABFOV010000891.1:78911-98000 GCA_902141375.1 Timema poppense
GGGGGGGATTTGTTTGGCCATTATTATATAAAATAAAACTATTTATATTATAAAATGCATATTAACTTATTGGAAATGTAGATAGACATAAAATAGTTTTTTATATATATCTTTAAAGATGAATACGCTCCAATATATTATAAATAGTGATACATTAATTAGGCATAATATTATAGTAATTAAACGGCTAGAATTTGATAAAACAAATTTAGTTGTAAAAATGTTTTCAAAACAATTTCAATTTAACATTTACTAAATATATTATTGACTTTGTGGCTGTATTTAAATAAATTCTTTGTATTATTTACCTTACTCGATGTTTTGTAAATAGGTAAATACATGGACAAAGTATGACTAGTCAGAATATTTCATATAAGCGAGAAAAATTACTAGCAAAAAAAAATCCTACAATAATTCCATTATGGTCTATGTTAGGTCAGGTAAACGTATGTACTCTTCGTTTAACCTGAAGGATAATAAGCTTACCTTGTCTGGTTCACTATAGTGTAACTTTGTGGTAAGTAGATCTAAACAGTTACTTTTTATGTACAGTACCTATGTAGACCTATGTAAATAAATATTGGTTTGTATATATAATATATGTAGGCCTATTTATAGTCAAACGTTACAATTAGGGGAACACACACATTGCCGGTACATAGGCATAATTAAAACTTCACCATGAGAGATGAGCGCGGCCGGTTTATAGGGCGATTTCTCTTTACCCGATTACTAAGAACCCTACTATACATATTTTAATCAGATTTTTACTTCTGTAAAGATCAATTCACCTACATGGTTAATGTTTTATTCATATCTACCCAGCCATTTCAAATTTAAATAAAAAAAAAGACTTTAAAGTACACTTTATAATAAAAACTGGGCTTGTCATTGAAATGTGGGAAGACTTAGGCTAAAACTGTTTACATTGTGTTACAACAAACACGTTTCTCTATCATTTAATATAATTTAACGCAAGTTAAATATTAAATATTTGTAAGCAGCTTTGTTTAAATGATTTTTACACATCTTATTCACACAACTGAGTTCATAAATGAACGTAGTCGAGTTAATATTTTTCCTGCAAAAATCTGTTAGTCACAGTGCAAGCTTGGCATCACTGCCTTGAGTTTTCACGAGTGTTTCACCTTGTTCAACTTTACCCCGATAGGTCGCAGCATACAGCACCAACACACTTTTTTGAATTAAAATAAAATTGTACCACTTTATTTTAGTTTATAACAATATGTATGATGAAAAATAAAAGGATAATTATTCTCAATAATATTTACTAGGTTAATGCTTTGTCTGCAGATTAAAAAAAACCAAACTTTAAACCAAGGAAATATGATCATGTAAAACTCATTTAAATAAACTGCTTACAAGTATTTAACTTTTAATTGGCGTTAAATTATACCAAATGATAGAGAAATGTATTTATTGTAATATAATGAAAACAGTTTTAACCTAAGTCTTCCCACATTTCAATGACAAGCCCAGTTAATTTATGGAGTGTTCTTTAAATTATTTTTTAAAACTTAAATTTGAATGGTCTGGGTGGATTTGAATAAAACATAAAACCATGTAAGTGAATTTATCTTTACAGTATCAAAACTCTTATTCAAATATGTATAGTAGTTTTCTTAGTAATCGGGTACAGAGAAATCGCCCTATAAACCAGCCGCGCTCATTTCTCATGGTGATCCATCCCCTTAACACCTGCAAATGTGGCTTTCCGGATTGTGTTCTTGACTCTTACTCGATGGACCGTGTTTTTTCAAAGTGCTTTCCCACTCTTTTTTCCACCAAGATGTGGGTACATATTTTTTCTAACTTATACCGTTATAATTCCTATCATATTTGTTTAATAAATGCCGATACCGATACACGAATGCATGTTCATATACACCCAAAAAGAAAAGATGAAAAAAAAAAATCAAATCATATACCGTCAATACAGTGCTACAACTATTTTAACAGTGCATTAAAGGGAAGGGTTTCTGAATGTTGGTATAAATGCCAGCAATAAAACGTAAAGTAATAGTAAACACCAAGAAAACCATTTCAAACTTTCAAGTGTTTCTAGATATTTGTGCAGCCACATTACTCTACGAGACCCTTCCATGGACCAGTGACAAACACCATTTTGCTTAATATCTGAGAAGCGCTTTGGGGCGTTTGTGGGACACTCCTGGGTAGGGGCCGATTTAAGGATTTTGACGTCGCGATATATCGTCTGCGTTAAATCTGTATTCACGACATATCACGATTTTTCTTTTTATGTTTTCAGTGGTAAAGGGTGATGGGATCGAGAAGAGATAGAAAAGAATGGGGGGAAGGGGTGTGTATACTTTGTTAACAGTCATGACCTCTGATCAATACAGAAACTGGTGTTTAGAATTTGAAGTCAGGAAAAAGTATTCGAGTAAAGAAATCTTTCTTAAGTTTTACTATCAACACAGCGACCACAAAAAGACAAAAACAAACATAAATTTATAATAATTATCTTGGAAAAAAATAAGCCCGATGATGAGCTGGCAGCTGTTATTTGTTGAGCTTGGTTCTAGTTTTGATATGAATATATGTATTATTTAAAACACAAATTATTATACTTTATAGTGACTCTATTTATATTTGTTAAGATCAATAAATAGATTTTATAGAATTTTTGACCATTATTTTTCATCTAAAGCTCATCAGTTTAACAAGTTATAATTTGCTCTTAGTTTTTTGAGTCAACTCAGTATGTGACTAGATTTATTGGAGAGAAAAAAGACGTGTACACACAATGGCTGAGTATTTAGAGGTTTTTTTGAAACAAAACGTATAAAACCATTTTAGAAATACTTCATTTTATGGATATCTTGTTCCAAAGAGGTGTGATAGGTAAAACATGAAGTGGTTAGAGCAACACATTTGAAAAAAAACCAACATGAAACTTTCTACTAAACTTTTGTTATTAGAAATTATTTTAAATTGAGCTTTGGTAGATGAGTTCATTTTAATATTTAATTTTCTTAAAATTTATATTTGATTGAATTTTAAAATCTAAAAACACACAAACAGTGTCTTATCTAACGAATGTTTTAGTGAACTATTTTAATTACTTTGTATAGTACATAGCACA
Organism: Timema poppense; assembly: GCA_902141375.1. NCBI lineage: Eukaryota > Metazoa > Arthropoda > Insecta > Phasmatodea > Timematidae > Timema > Timema poppense. The sequence continues at coordinate 82,039 of CABFOV010000891.1, forward strand.
TTCAGAGTGGGCAGGTGGGTTTATTCGCCTTTTCCTCAGGATTCAAAATAATTTTAGTAAAATATAACTACATTTTAAGTAAAATAATCAAATAGAGCCATACAAATGTGTCAAATGCATTTATTAGAGATCAATATCGGGATTACAGTATACTCAAAAGATAAAACACTACGTATTTCTAAAATTATAAATCGGAAAAAGGTACAGGCAAATTAGTTTAAATATATTTTAAGCCCTTCCAAAAGAAAATTTCTGGGTGCACTACTGTTCCTTTTAAATACCAACAAAACGTATCCACGACTGCTGGGCATAGCCTTCCCCTTGTGAACGGCTAGCCACAGTTGCTTAAAACAAGCACAGACATTGACACAGTACACTTTACCCCCATCCCAAAATCCAAAGCCTCATTGAATCATAATTGTATTTACTCATGTGTGATAGCTGAGAGATTAGAAGGGAGTAGCCGCTTCTTCTGCTGAGCAAGTGCTTATTCTTAAGAAAAGGGATACAGCATGGATGTCATGACCTGCAGCCAAGTGATTTAAGATCGAACCAAAGTGGGGCGATTGTGATAAAGTTTAAACTTGCCCACTCTTACACTTAAATATTATTTTTAACTACTTCACTTTGTTATGGGCTTAAATTTCTTAACTAAACTGTATTTTTAATCTGCATCGACATTCAATTATTGGTATACAGGGCGCTGCATCACAGAGTGGGACGACAAATCGCTTAGAAGGACAATGAATCGCCATATTGCACTAGTAACAGTATTTGTTGCATTCTTAGGAACATTATTTATAATTATATAGAATGTATGGCACGAAATATCAATTGCTGCGTTCCACTGCCTAGTTGACCATACTATTTTATACCTATGATAAGTGTAAGCTCTTACGTGCAGTAATACAAGACAATAAACTTGAAAGGGTTAATAAAACACCAGCATATAACTATTGTAGGTAGGGATCAAACATATATATATATATATTGAAAAATTACATCTGGACATGGGAATCGAACTCAGGACCTTTGGCTCAGTGCACCAATTCTCTACCCATGTGCTACCCAGGATTTGTTTTATGCTCAGGGCCATTCTTCACTCATAGTTTAAGTCTTAGTCTGTGATGGACGTGTGAAATTGTCAGCTACATACAAGCGATTAAAATTATCGTGAGATACTAAATAAGCCTACCCCATACCAGTTGATACTTAGGAGGGCTGTTATGCTGACAAGTATAAAATAAAATATTGAGTTAAAGCTAAATTTTAATAAATACCGGCACACAAGCTGCAAATCATTGTAATTACTGTACTGGCCGTATGGAGAACACTGGAGTCTGGCGTCTTTTTGCTAGTCTAGGAAAGGTGGTAATTATTTATGGCTTGTAGATTAAGGTGAGAGTTCGATCCCTTGCGTTTCCAGATTTCTTATAGTTAGCAATGGGTATGGAATGGGCTCAAACTCAGCCTTGTGAGAACAAATGAGGAGTTACTTGAATTAATATGTAGCAACTCCGGTCTAGAAAACTGATATTGCCGTCTGGAGGGATAGTCGTGATTACCACATGACACCCTCTACCCGAAAATGTTGGCACAATAATCACTAATAGAGGCGGTCACTTGGTCGGTGTAGCTCGATTTTGGACTTACACCATTGAGTTTTGGAGGGTAAGAAGAATTTGATAGTAAGCCACACAAGTGTGGCTGGCTGGTAAAACTACAGGTGGTGAAGCTTGGAGATGGACGAACACAAGAGTAAAACTCGGGAGTCGGAATCCAGTAGTGGGATCGTTAAGATGCATTTTGTTGTTGTCACTTGGAACCTCCTAAATAATTTTACTATATAAAATATTAGTAAATATATGTCATATTATTAATAAAAATAATGGGTTTGTTTTTATTCGCGTTAGTAATAAATTGATCCTATGCAAATTATTTCAAACATAGCCACTGTGTGGGACATGACCTTTAACTTAATTACAAATAAAGTTATGATGAAATAAGGCCAGTCTTTCATCCTAGTGTGGTCGACAGTGTGGACTAGTGTCCAAAGTAAGACTAAGGTACCTAGCTTTGTCCACCAACCTAATTTGGTCTTGGAACAACCGTAGAAAAAGTAAGCCTGTCGTACTTTCTCTTCCATGTGAAGAGCATGGGGGGGCCTCTTTCGGCGTGGATACTCGTCCAGCAGGTAGTCAGTCTTACCTATAATAAATTTAGGTATATCGCAAAGAATCTCCCCATCTGCATTATTCTCCAAGTCATCATAGCAAGAGCAGTGTCCTTCCCGTATAGTGCCAGATGGGTGTTGGAGCGCTTTGTTTACACGTGTACAGAAGGTCATCATGTCCACTAGGGGCCCCTTTGGCACATTTTTCCAGATGTGGTGGACTTAAAATATGGGGCTTCCGAAAGTTGTGGAAAAGGCTTAGTGGGATTGATAAGATTGTTAAATTTTTAACCAGTTATAAATAAAAGCCCAGAGAATGGGGAAGGAGTTTTAAAATAATCCTTTCTGCTAAACATGATAGAAGGTTTTTCCTATGTCAAAGTAGGCTGTACCCGTCACTTTTTTCATGTTTGCGTTCCTGGTAATCTGATAAACAAGGTAGCTGGTGAAACGTCGTGTGTCCAACCTGAAAACATAACTTTTCGTCCATCGGGATGCCACCCTCCCAAATATATCTTAGTCTTTTGTAAGTATTATTCGTTAGAATACTTTGCCAAACGATTCGAACAATCTAATCGGTTGGTAAGACAAAGACATATCTAAATCCTTACATGGTTTTATGTAAACAGAGGCTTAAAGGGAAAGGTAAAATTACTTATGAATAGGGTGACATTGAACAATTCCACGAGGAGGTCCATCACCTACAAGGGAAGATTTTAGAGGATAATTTTTTGTAAACAAAATAGAGCGCTTTGCTGAATTTAAAGTATATAGAGTATGTGACATTTCTTCCACGTCCGTGAGTTCTGGGTCATCTATGAGTCTATAAGAGACCTCACTGTAAACCTCCTTTACCTGCGCAATATGAGCTAGGCTTGGTGGATTGTAAAATGCTACTCACTGTGCCTTGAAATTCTCAGCAAGAACATCGACTATTTTTTGTTGCAGTAGACCTTCCCGTTCGGTCCCACGATAGACTGTCTTGATGTGGGGATCCACATCAAGTTCTACGTCATCTGCCCCAATAAACTATCTTAAATGCACCAGATCTTAATACTGTCTTCTCAGACATTAGTCCAATATTCTTGGACCATCTAGAGAATCGCATGACTTTGCATTTCTAGATAGCCTTTTCTACCAGCTCGAGGTTCTCCAAGCCTTCCTCAGCACATTTTTCTTCCAGACGTACTAAAAGATATAATTGGACCAGTAAGTATATAATACCCTCCCTGATTCGTGTATCTGCGTCGAAGCTTACAGCACTCTTTTAATGGTGGAATCTATGAATTCTAAAGGAAGTATATTTTCACCATCGATATAAAGATAAAGATGGGTCCCAAACTCTCTCTCTCTCAACACATTATTAAACCTATTCCAGTCAGCTCGATTCAGGTCATATTTTCTAAAAGAAGTTTCCTATCGTATTTTATTCTCTTTTCAGCAAAATTTTTACTATTAGTTATTAGTTATACTATTACTTGAAATTAAACCTCCACAGAATGATTAAATACGAATCGCCGGATGCCTGGAAGTGATACAAAGAAAAATAATCTTAATAAAGTAACAACAAAAATGGCGTTAAAACCAAAACATGTTTCCTAGATTAAAGTTTTAGACATAGACTGAAAGTAGGGTACAGTGGAACGATGTGAAGTCTACGATTCCTAAGAAAAAAACTGTATGGCAACTCATTACTAAACACTTTTATATATTGTGTTGGAAGTTCTATGGATAGAACACTGTATGAACGATGGTATTTGACAGTTTACAAAAGTTACTTATAATACTTTTATATATTAATACGTCAAGCCATTGGATCCGCAGTTGTCACTGTTAGTATAATGTATCAACGCCAACTGAACATTTAGTTTTAATATTGTAGACAGTTCCTAAAGCAAAATCACTCCTAATAATACTATTACTATTCTCCAAAAGAAGTTTCCTATCGTATTTTATTCTCTTTTCAGCAAAATTTGTACTATTAGTTATTAATTATACTATTACTTAAAATTAATCCTCTATTTATTTTCTGGAGTTAGAGCATCTTGTTATTTATCAGTGAGAGAGAGATAGAAATTCAAACCTTTTAGGGAGTATATTTTATTGTTTTCGTAAGAAAATATACTAATAGGGGTTTTTAATATGTTGCCGAGTAATTTTCATATATATATGTATACACATTAATCTATGGTAGGCTGATTCTGGTATTAAATATCTTGCCGATATTTAGTTTTCTGAATTTTTACAAATAAAATTATAGGGGTTAAGGGTGAGTTAATTCCGTTGCTAAGAAATCTTCACTTCAAAGAATGTAAAATAAAACCAGCTCTTATTCATTTCTGGTTCAAAGTTGGGCGTTCCTACAATCTCTTTGTTTGGGGGTGTTTTTGTTCCCCCACCTTCATGTGATCCGGCACAAGCGCCTCGCAGCTCAGCGGGCTCTATCTCGACTTGCGGTGGAAAAGGGAGGGGGCAGGAGGTGGCCTCGCCCTTGGTCCTCCCTGGCCCGCCCCCAAAATAGGACCAGGAAAAGCAGCACCGCGCAGCGCCAGTCCCACTGCCTCACTGCCCGCGTTGCCGCCTCTGGACGGATTCTAGCGCGACGCCCGCCTTGCCAACTCCGTGCGCAAGTGCGACCCACCACTCTCTTGCTCCTTCCTACATGTTCAAGAAAAAGGAGGGTAGCGGAAGAAGGCAAGAAGGTGTCTGGGTTGATTGGTATCGTCCATCAAGACGTTCTTTCTCCCCTCTCCAAAACCCACACTCAACTCTTACTCTGTTTTATTTTCAACAAGATTCACACGGGGACGTTTTATGTTTTAAAAATATTTTTATACAATACTTAGTGCAAGAGTTTTCTTGGGTGCAATTTTTTTCATTTATTTTTTTACCGTGGGAGCCACTTAAATAGTTTCAAAATAATATATACCTATATTAAGGTGCAATAACAAAGTTATATGTCCATGAATTAACCAAATCAATAAATTCAAACGATAGGCCCTGAAGTTTAAATAAGGTAGTATTTTAAAACATGAGTAAATATTTAATAATTGAATAAATAAAGTCCATCGCTTCTTTGTTTATTATGAGATTTGGCATCACATCAATGTGCGAGGGAATTAATAATTGATTTTGGCTTTTTGCTTGCGGAATATTAATAATAATCATATTTTGACATTATTAAGAACAGGATTCACCCATTTTTTTTGGTCCAGATTGACTTAAAAACTTTTAAAAGGTGGGCTTTCCACGATAAACTATTATTTTTCCACTTTAACTATGCTTTATTAATATTTGACTATACATCTTACATCTTAAACTAAACCTTCAATAGTTACTTCTGTTTCCACCTTTCTATAAAATAGAATATAAAAAAATAAATCTCTTTTTTAATATCAAAGTATTTAATTTTACTATAATACTACCTATTATAATCAATCAAGAAAATTCTGCTCACACTCAAATATTATTTAAAAGTATTTGATATATTTGCCAGTTTAGAATACTCAAAGCAAAGCTGCCAACCCCTGATTAATATATTCTATACCGTTTTCTTAAATGAAAATACTAGGCAGTTTCCTCTATAATTTACTTAGGTTATAGAATAATATTTATATTAGAGGTGAGGTTCTGATAAGGTATTTAGCAGTGGCATAGCTCCAATTTGTATGAAGGTACTATGCGCTCAAACGGGAAAACTTCAAGATTTCGAATGAAAATACTATAATTTGAAAAAAATCTTAGCTTTATTATTTTATTCTTCTGTAATGAATTATGTTCCTTGTACGTTAAATAGTTATTACCGAAGGAAATTCTGAGTAAGCGTTTTTAAGTCAGGTTGTAATTAGGTTATATACAGTTGTGTAGTCCTGAGGAAAAAGTTACGTGAATGGTAATTCCCACAATTAGAAGTTAATTTATATCCAAACATTTTAACAAATTAGATTTTATCTTTTATCAAAAAGAATATTTTTAATTGATTTATATATTTAAAGACGAGATATAAATAGGTAGGGGATCTGGTAATGTAACGCATTGTATTGATATTATGATAACTCTTAAAGCATTGCGCAAATTCATTTGTATTATACTCAGGAGCATCTTTGTCACCGGATGACACGATTTGTCTCCACAGATGACTGGTGATGTAGCAATGGGTATGAACGTATCTTATTGAATTAAAGAGGGTCCATTGATTTTTATGAACATAATGATGCAACATGGTTAATAAGCAGTATAATAGAGTGTTTTTTTAGTACCACGTCTTACTAGCCGTTCGGGTTATACGTTTATGTATTGATTACGCTCTTGGCCTTAGGGTTTAGGAAAGATATATTTATAGGTAGTGTACCTGAATTTGTTTGGAGGAAAAGTGGAAAACCAGTTGGGAAAAAACCCCTCTCAATACACCCAACCGAGATTTGAACCCTGATCTCCCTGTCATCGGTAGTCTATTCTACTGTGAGAGTAGCACTTTACGTCATGCGGTCACCGAAGTGGGTTGATGGGTATTTATTAAGTTAATTACACTAAAATTACTTTCACCCATGAAAACGCTTTGGTTGTAAACATCTATACCGGAGGTCAATCGTGAAAACCCGCCTAACGGTATTGAAACGTGCTATTGTATAAAATATGTAAACAAAAGAAAACGCTTTTATTCCATTGGGTTCATCGTAAAAGAACTATTTAGCTATTTTTATTAGTTTTAAATCTTCCATTTGCTTGCGACGATTGTTTAGAAAATTGCCGAGATTATAAAAGTAGGCTTTACAGTAGGATTTGCTACTTCCACATTGGTAGACACCAAGAATTGGTTAACTTGAACCCACACCGATTACTCATTTAATTTATATTTAAATAAATGGTAAAAAAATAGCATTTGATTCGAGTTTTAGAAGTAAATATTTGGATAGTTCTAAGCTTATACATTACTCGTTTTTTAGGATATTTACTCATTTTAAACCCTTACTTAGCTATCTTTAGTAAACCCCCGCACCCCCCATGCCTAGAATGTAAAATAATGTTGGAGTTAGCCTATAGACACATAGTAAAAGAGAAAGCGAGGAATTATGAACTGATGGTGATTGGGTCTCTAATTTAGGGAATGTGTTGGCTCGGCTTTCATAAATTCTGATATAAATCTGTAATTTAAGTATGCTAATTTTTCCAAGTTTTTTATTTATTGTTTGAAAACCTTGTTTTTTATGCGTCTATGTATTGGTATGTGTGATATATAACATATATAAAATGTATGGTATTAAATATAGCATATCTTCAGGTTATTGACCAATTGTGTACCACCCGCATAGATACTCATGAAAATAGATATATCGAATTTGTTTGGATATCTCTTGTACTTCGAATTAAAAAAGTTCTACTGTATTTACTAAAAATGTTAATATTCAAACTCAAGTTACTCTAGCTTAGATGATAATGTGTCTGTTTTCAGATTCGAAGATTTTAAAATAAATCCCTGGACCCTTTAAAAAATCTTAATAGAAAATAGACCCTAATAGTCATTTATTACATTATTAATGTAGTTTAATTTTTTTTTCAACATTTTAACAGTACATCATAAAGATTTATTTATTCTACCACACCAATAAGTGGTTGTTCATTTTAGTTTTGGTAATTTCCAGCCTTAACCATTTCCCGTGTAAGGTCAATATTAAATTTTGAAGCTTCAATTTCTTCTGTTTATCTATGTATGTCGCGTTATATTTAATAAAATATTTCCATTTTCTACTGTACCGAAAAGTTTTTTTCTTCCATATTCATTTTGAGGTTCTTCATTTTGAAATTTAAGAATTTTCAGAACTCCGTTGGGGTTTGAGGACACCTTTACACTTGCCTGAAAAATTTCAAACTTCTACCGCACTGATAAGTTGTCTTGTCTTTAAGTATTGGAAATTTGGAAACCCCCATTTTACCATTTCTCAATGAGAAAACTAAATTATTTAACAATTAAACTGTTATTTGGAATATTCCCATTAAATTACTGGCAAATTTATTTTTCTACTTCCCCTAAAGAGTTTATCTACCCATATGTCTAACCCCTATCCCTTATTCTGGAGCTACATCTTGAAGTTTACCAATGTTCTTTTTTTGTCTATTTCGAATAGTCCTTAAGCTCACTTGCAAAATTTCAGTTCTCTACCACACAGAGAAGTAGGTGGTTATTTGGATGAACTTAAGATATGTTGACCTCCCCCTCCTCCATTCACGTTATTTCTTCGATTAGCTCTATTATTATTTTGTTAGCTGGAGAGTGCCAAATTTCAATTTTCTATCACATCTAAAAAATATTTTTGTGAACCCTTTTCCACCCTCATTTTTTAAGGTTCCATTTGAGGCACTTCTGGTTATTTATAAATATTTTAAATGGTCCATATATCATATTTCTGAAGTTTTCTACCATACTAAAAATAAATTGTTCTAATAATTTTGGAAATTTTAAAAACTCTCCACCACTCCTACCATTTGTACAATTACCATATAGAATTTTCAAAATTCAAGTGGTATATGGTTATCTGTGATTTGTACTTCTACCTTCCCAAAAAATTTAAATTTTCTAGCAAAGTTTAAATCTTTTTTATAAACCCCTGAGCCCTTATATTTCCTGGAATCCCATTTTTAAAATTTCCAGACACTTTTAGTTATTTGGATCTTTATTTACTTGCCTGCTGAATTTTTAAGTTTTCTACTTGATTGAACAGTAGTTATGGCTTTGTAAATTTGTTATCTCCCTATTCCATAATTCACTTTTCAAACTCACTTTGAGAATTTTCATATTCTAGGACTCATTTTTTTATCTGGAGTTTTTCTATAACTGTCTACTAAATTGTAATTTTCTATATCAGTCCGAAAATATTTTCTAATTATAGCATATCCTATATTTCCCAGAAATCCATTGAAATTTAAAAAATCAGACTATTTATATTTGGAGTGGTCCTCTATATCTGCTTAAGGAATTTCAGATCTCTAATAGTTTGATTTACGGGGAAGTATATTAATTTATCAGTTTGGGAAATGTTGAGTCTCATTATCTTCCCTTTATCCTCCGGTTCTACAACTCCCACTTAGAAATTTCCACTTTTAAGATTTAGTACGATATATTGAGGGGTCCTTAAATCGGTTTATCAAATTTAAAGATTCTCTCGCACCTTCGAGTTTTTTTTTTACTCTCCTCTCTTTTATTTCCTGGAGTTCTAATCGAAATTTTAAATGTTCAGATCATGATGGTGATTTAGCTAGATTCTTTTATTTTAATTCCAAATTCAAGTTTTCTATCACTTTGAAACTGGTTTATTCTATTAATTTTGAAAATTTTAAACCCCTCTCCCCCACTCACATTTTTCTAATCGCCATTATTAAATTTTAAATTTTATTACTTATTTGTCTATCTTGAGTTGTCTTTTTGCCTGAATTTAAAATTTAAATTTTATGGCACACCTTAAAGTTTAGTTTCTGTTTATAAACCCCCCACCTTTATCCTATTTCCTGGGGTCCCAGTTAAAAATTTAAACTTTTCAAATTCTTATAAATATTTGAAATGTTCCCTGTAGTTGTCTGCTAAATTTCAACTTTCTGCCACTCTTCTAATAGTTACTGTATTTCTATTAGTTTTTATCGTTTATAAACCTCATTCAAACCACTTTATCCAACCCATTCTAAGAAATTAAAAGATCTAAAGGTTTATTTGTTTGTTAGGAGTTGTCCCTCTGTCTGTAGAATATTGATTTTATAACTCATCTCTAAAGAGTTTTCTAATTATATCCCATCCGCCCCACATTTACTAGAGCCCCATTTAGAAATTTGTCATTTTTATATTTTTATGCTTATGTGCAAAATTTAAGCTTTCCATCTTATCAATAAGTGCCTTATCTTTATCTGGAAACACACACTTTCTTCCTTATGTTTACCATTGGGAGAGGGTAGGGAGAGGAAGGTTGGATCGAATCCTTGTACTCATTCGGGTTGTATACATACATTAATTTTGCTAATGGAATGGGAATGAGGAAGGTAAAATTTGATAGGAAATGTACACCCATTTGTGCGGAGGTAAAGGGTAAAGTTAAGAAAAAGCGCCAGACATCGATGTAGGTTTTAGGACTGTTCTTAAAAATAAATTATACGTAACATAAATAAACTATATAATAACCAAGTCCTTATTATATAATATTTACATATTAAGTTCAATATACATACAAGTATTTAAAACATTATAAACTTATGGCAAACTGGCTGAAAACAATGTATGTAGCCTAATATAGCGGTTAGAGGTTAGGTGGACACGTGTACTAAACATCAATAACTTCTATTATCGTTTACCCGTAACAGAGTGGCATGGGTGTGAATTGCAGCCATGTGTACTAAGTAGTTTTAGTTAAATGGTTTTCCAATCTCGCTCTACAATGATCCAGATATATTCTCTCTAAATGCTTTTTCCTCTTTCCTACCCCACTAGCTTAAATAAATGTGGATATCCAAGCCATGTTGTTACTCAGTTTAGTCATCTCAAAAATGATATATTCGCGGTAAATGTATTAAGCGAAGTGATGTTTAGAAACTATGAACACCATAAGTGGTAGATCAAGCTATTTTAAAAGTCCGACCTCCTAAAGTAAAAAATCAAATATCTAACGGTTCATAACTAATTCACCATAAATTTGAAATACATTTTAAATCATGACACAGTGAGTTAAAAAATATATAAATAAAAACAAACCGTAACTTAGAAAAATAATTTTTATTATGTAGCTGTAGGCTAAAATAGAAATTAGTTTATATTATTATTATTATTATTATTATTATTATTATTATTATTATTAGCACCACGTCTTAAAACCCATTCGGTTTGTACGCAATTACGCTGATTGTGAGATTAAATGGAGGACCAACAGTTTAACGTGGGATCCGAACCATAGTAGAGGTCTGGAATTACACACATTCACAAGTTGTGATTAATACGCGTATTGTCAAAGGTGAAGGAAGGCTTTGGCAATCAGATAAATCTGAGCTGGGACCGGGGATTTAACCCCGGACCCGCAACACGAAAGTCCGACACATTACCCCTAGACCGCCAGGTCACCATTAGTTTATAAAGTATTCAGGCGATCATATTGAAATACTTACACGTTTATCTATAGTAAAAAAGTTATTGAGTCAAATATATTAAAACACTTACAGTTAATAGGTTTGGAGAATTAGAAACATATAACTTCATCAGGTAAAACAGATTTTAAAGGAAATTAAAACATATAAAAAATAGTAAAAATACTTTTTGAAATCAAAACTCATTTAGAATCACTTTTGTTGAGAAAAAAAATGGTTTATTAAACCAACCTATGCACGATTCCCCTTAATTACCTAATAATAAAAGCCAGACATCTTCTAGATGTATTTAAAATTTATGATTTTTTGTCATGTTTGCCTGTGGCCTTGTTATCGATACACTCAACCATGATTTTAACCCTGATCTCCCGGTTATTTTATAATTCTAGGTTGATGCTTTAATCCGAGTGCCCATCTATGCGGGTGATATTATATTTATTATTGTGTTTCATTGTTTATGCTTATTACAAGAAGGAATTTTTTTTAGATCCGGTTCCTACTACTTATTCGGGCTATTCGCTAGAAATAATTTATTTTAACATGAATCAACTCAATTTTATGTCTCTTAGTCTAGATAAATTGAAATAATAAGTACCATCTTTTATTTAATGTAAAAAAAAACCTCATTGGTGGGCACGTGGGTTAAAGTTCAAGTTCGTCATCTGGTTTTCCAGTGATAGAGTTTGTGTCTAAAATGTCAGTCGTGTGCACTAAAGAAGTATTTTCCTAAATAATTTTCAACGCTTCATCCACGCAAATGTTTTATAATTCCTTTGAATTAAACCTTTATTACCCCTACTCTAAAAGTGTAATTTATTGTAATAACCCGGATTGATAGAACAAAGTGAGCTAATATATTTAATTATATAAACTCGATCGATACATAAAATAATAATTTACTAGATACGTACCAAGTCCTTGATTGCGAATCTAATCCTTCTCACGATTTTCTTTGTGGGGCAATTTTGTTGTTATTGATAAAACATGCTTTCTATAATTTAATTCACCTTAAAACTACTAAAGCCTATTTTCTTTGTCAGTATTTTATTTTATTTTATATAGAGAATATCATGGCTTACTTTATTCCAAGTTAGCTTGTAGATTTCGGTTAATAATTTAAAAAGACTACGTTCCACAGTCAACTTTCTGTAATTATTTCTCTCTTGGTATGATTTAGTGTGATAAATCGTGCCCTTCTTAAACAACAGATGATAACATATAATTTTGACCTCGATTAATTTCCCTACACGAAATTTACACGTACCAAATAATAATGCGATTCCATTTTTGTAAGGATCACTTCCAAAGAAGAAAGGGGAGAAAAGTAGACCCTAGTTTATCCTCCTGTTCGTAGCAAATCCGCGTTTATGTTTCCCCAAGGGGTGACGCAGGAAGGCGTGGGTGAAGACTGTGGGATCAGCTGTCGCTTAATTTTTCAATTCTTTTCATGAATAGCAAGTGATGCTGTTCTCTACAACGTAATCCTGGTTGAAGGTGATAGGGATGCCTCCTTTTTTCGTTTCATCCTATCTTTTGCGTTTTGCCACCTACAACAGCACATTCTATTAGGGGAAATGGCTGGGCTGATAGCGTTGTTAAGTCTCCTCTTTCTGGTAAACCACAAGGAAGTTAGAAAAACCGAGAGAGAGAGGGTGATGGAAGATGAAACTCAATTTTCATCAATCTCATCGCTGCAAGGATAGGACCGTCACCCAACCTGTTTTTCCTGTGAAACGCAATGGTTTACTACTATACATTTACCGTGAAACTTTAAAAATAGTATTTGACTATATGATCAGTTTAAAGTGAACAGAATTATTTAGAAAAAAAAATGCAGTTAACGTTGATAACATCTTACTTTACTATAAAAGTATTAATATTAAATATTAAAATAAACTGCAGCAGGCTTATGAATACACTAAATTAGTTTCAGTAACTTTAGTATGTATGCAACCGTTTGCGTATAATCCGAATGGGTAGTGAGACATAGTGACAAAATAAAAATTACTTTTCTTCTTACAAGAATCTCACTATATTTTTGGACGTCTGGAAGACGAGAAATAATATTCCTACTTGTCTACGGATTAATAATTTACTTAATAATGATTAACTTTTGCTGCATGCGACATATTGTCACCGGAAGTCTAGTGTTTGGATCCTTTCCGGCTTTATATACGTCTCAATCGTTCTCAAATCTTGTGGGCTATCTATTAATAAGCTCTAGATCATACTTTCTTGTTTTCGTGTGCCAGACAGTTACACTCTTATCTTTGAACCCATGGCCTCTAGAATACCCCAATGTTTACGTTAAAGATAATTTTGACGTAACCCTCTTATGGGGGTTTGGATTTAGAGAATGATGCCTTCGGGTCATGGAACCGTTATGGCGTGACTGAAAATGGTTTATTGATGCTTATTACATAACATCTGGAGCCTCGTTCCATCATGACGAATATAAAACTTAAACAAAATACCATGTGTGACAGTCTGCTGTCATCAGTAAACGACAATAAGTATCCAGTAAGAGACTAAATTACCATACCAATGGTCAAGTAGGCCTACCATAGTCACAATCAAAATTTAAACAAGAAGGGCCTAAGTTACACTCCTGATTTAGGCATTTTCTCGTAAACAACCACGAATATATGGTCTTTGAGCATGGTGTTAAGCTAAGATACAATTACCATTTGCATTCGTCAAATAGGAACAATAAGGACCTAAAGGACAACTGCATTGTAGCCATTATCTCGTAAACCCTTAATGTATATCTGTCAAATAACTAAAATAACTATACCAGGGTTCAATTAACAAAACCATATCTGAAATAAAAACAATGAGGGTATTAATAACAACTATATTATAAGTAATTTTTCGCAAACCACAAGGAAACTATGAATATTGACTAAGGTACTTTACTAAGTTTTCACTACCTTAATGGGCTTCAAGATAAATTTGAGCAGTTAGCTCATTTTATTGAAGTACAGTACGTTGGCAAGAGTAGACTTACACACTTAGGGAAACTATTCTGGAAAGTAGTGTTAGGGGTGTGCAATGCTGATATTTAATTCATACCGATAAGCATAACTTCAAAGAAAAAATAAAGTAAATTAAACATTAGGTTGGCGCTATTAATAGCTTTTGTAAAATGTGTGTACTATATTTTGGACGCAAAGCTCTAAAACGGCCATTGGACTTAATTTTTGCTCAATCCTAGGATTGAACGTTTTATAAATGACCAAATTCCAAAGTTGTATTTAATTTAAGGCTTTGGCCGTCTCCAAACATCCATACCTAGGATTGTGCCATTATCAAACGACTAAAGCTAAAAATACAGTCGGTATATTAGGTTAGGCTACAAAAAAACAAATTTAGTCTGGTTGTCTTGATAATTCAAAAGAAATTGGTAATCTCTGTATGGTTCTGTTCGCATATCAATTTGATCCATTTGCCCTCTTGAATTCATGTGGTTGCTCAAAATTGGATGCGTGCCACCTGCTTGGTCTGGTCAAGAAACGAACTAAAATGTTATTTCAAAATATCATTTCAAGATTAGGTCATTCAGTAATTGCACAATTCTAAGTTTGGCTGTTTGAGGACGGCCAAATTCCGAAATGGAATAGAACTTCGGCCTTTGGTCATTTTAAAACGTCCAATGCTAGGATTTATCAAACAATTCCGTCTATCGCACCCAAAATATATAACAAATTAAATAATTTCAAGCATAAATGCTAGCCTAAATACTATAAGTAAAATATTATAAAACAGAGGTTGGATATAATGGAGTCAAGTGGCGTTTATAATTATTGGAAGTAACTCAAAAAATTGAAGATTTTATTTTTAAGACTTTTTACACATTGGGTTTATAATAATTTAGTTTTACGTACGCCGCCACTACCCCCCTCCCGCCCAGTTGTATGTCTATTAATCGGACGTTATTTCCATTTCATCCATACATTCAGAAGTTACATAGAAAGATATAAATAAATTAGACGAATCATTACTTCTATTTGTCAACATGAGGCAATTGCCCATTTTATTAAGAGCTGGGATTATTACACTAGGGCGTGTTTAGTGAGATGGTAGGAGAGATACTCCAACTATTTTCGTTTTTTCAGCCCTTTGTTCGTTTTGAATGGACAGGTACTTAAGGGGTATAAAATCCTTTATTAAGAACGCCCATTCTTTAGAAAGGTCATATATGAGACAAAAACTCGGAAGAACTGTCAAAACGGTATCCCCAAGTTAAGAAAAGATTGCAGTTTTATGACAGAAACGTTCGAATAAGATGCAGTTTCACCCCTTCATTGCTATTGGCTGAAGACATTGTTGGAGAAATTGATGATAGAGGTGGGGGTAAGCATAAAGGACCAAAATCTCGAATAAAGTCTAAAGGAAATCCCAGGGTTTCAAACAAATTGTCCTTCGAAGAAATAAAAGAACGAATAAGTGGTATACATACATAAACACGTTGAGTGATAATGAACCACAATGCAACATAAAGGTCAAAACTATTGCAAAACTATAGGTGAGTCGAGTTCAATAATATATGTTTTTTTGTTGTTTTTTTCTTAGATATTTTCCTTAAATAAGCTATATTTTGAATAAATGTTCTTTGGGTAGTGGGTAAAATCTAATCACATATCAGGAAAGAGGGGTAGTGGTTGGGGGGGGG
>CABFOV010000891.1:98906-140126 GCA_902141375.1 Timema poppense
CCCCCCCTCCCACATACTTTATGAAATATTACATTTACAAACACTAAATAAAGCTTGGACAACATTAATAATTACTTCAATACTGACAATAGCAACGATGTTGAAACCTTCCAGTACTAGGGTTTTTGAACCCAGCTCAAGAAAAAACCTGAAGTTTAAAAGGCTCCTTTACATTTTCTGACAATACAGCCTACCTTTGTGGAAACGCATTTTCAGGTCATCTAAAGATCAAGATCCTCAGATTTATTTGCGTTGCACGCTACCCGTCAACAAAACCCTCAAACTTGAATAGAACACCTACATAATGTGATGTTATTTCTGTTAACGTTTTCTTAATTTCTAAGAATATTATATGATAAGATCATTTTAAATATTTGATTTCTATAAATTCCGATAATTTTCGTTTATTTTCGTAATGTTGGTTCCATCATCTTTGAATGAAATACCATGGTCGAATATTTAGGTAAAGTAAGAAGAAACGATCGATTTTTAGCGTTCTTTTTAGTAACTATAATACATATAGATTCTTTTCAAAGAAGCGATAATGGCGATATTGAACTCGACGTTATTTGGGTGAACTAAGTTTAATGTTATTTTAAGAACACCTGATATATTCGTGGCCATTTCAAAATTTAAATAACGTTTATAATTTGAATACTGTTTGTCTTTATGATTTAAACTACAGGTATTGTATTGTTTCCTGTTAGTATTTATGTTCCTTTGTATTTATCTAATGTATTTATACATTGTTGTTAAAATTGATTAATTTTAATATTAGTTATCTTGAGTTTTCCCGAAGAGCTTTTTTTTTATATGTCTATGTTTCGTAATGTAACACATTTCAAATTGTTCCAAATAAGTATTTTGAAACACTGTTTTAAATAAATTGGGATCTTCTTTCTTGCTTCTAAAATTGGATAGGAAGGTATACAACTGATCCTTTAAAACTTTAATTAACTGTTAATTAATTACCTTTGGATGTATTTTTTTTAGCACCGTGTCTACTAGGTGTTCGGGTTACATGCTAATGTACTTATAGTACATTATAATGTAATAATTACGGAAATGGTTTTAGCGATTAGATAGATTATATTTATAGTAAGTGTACCCACATTTGAATGGAGGGAGATTGAAAAAATAGTTTATGAGAAACACCCCCAGTACATCCAAGCAAGATTCGAACCTCAATCTCCCGCCATCGGTAGTCTAGTCTACTGTGAAAATAGCATGTTAGACCACACGGTCACTGAAATGGATCCTTTAAATTTTCTAAGTGATCAAAAAGTGAGGGCAAGTACTCAAGTGACATTTATTTATATTTATTTGTGGATAGTTGAAGATGTAAAAGCTATAATATAGTTTACTTTTCCTACCTGAGGTTTATTTTCCTCTTGATCCTAAAGAAACAAACAACATTTGGTCAGATCCTTACTGTCATTCAGCTAACAATATTTGTACCATCCACCAACACTTTGGCATATTTTATGAAAGGAGAAATATTTTAGAACGCTTCACTATAATATCGTACTATTAAATTCATGGCAGCATATCTATTTCATAAAAATTTAAATAAGTAACAATTTAAGGATATTGACATTAAGTATTCTTGATATAAAAATAATTTGGTATATTATAGTTTTTATTTTTTCAATAAAATCAATCATTTAATTCGTACATATATATTTTTTCTTTATGAATTTAAATTTTAGTAAATTTAACATTTGTACCATAGTTTATTATTTTCCTTAACTATTTTTTTCAATATACTTTTAGGGTTGTACTTAAGATGGCATGACACTGGTAGGAATATTGGATAAGGTTTTAATTAATATGGAATAATAGCCTCCCCTCATATTGTTTAGTTGTGTTTTATATTTTTATTTTTGCACTGTACATTACCACCCCTATTAAGGTATGAGAAAACGTTGGGCATTTGGTGACTATTGTGACTATTGTTGTTAGAAAGATTTATTTGACACGGTTAGTAAGGTGTTTTCCCTAACTTAACACCCAGTAGTCGCGAGAAAAAGAGGTCGTTGTGACACCGTCAGAACTAGACGAGGAAAAGTGATATATTTTTTGCGTATAACCCGAACGGGTAGTAAGACGCGGTGCTAATAATAATGATATATTTTTTTAAATTCTCTAAATTGAAATTCTTAGGAGCTGCACCCACATTATAGGTAAGAAAAAAATATATATATTGCTATCACATCGCTGTCACTGAAAAATTATGTTTTTGTCATTAACTAATTTTTTCGTGGGAACATATTGTGTACTTCTCTAGTTGTAAGATTAAAAAGTTACTGGAATTGATTCAACATAGTTTATTGTTACATGCATCGACAACAAATAAAAACTCTAAAGACCTCTCCCCTAAAATAAAACCGCACTACAGTAGCCAATGAAATAGTATTTTTGGTCATGTTATGAACAATGTAAAATAGTTATAGTTTCATTAAAAATTGTGCTTTAATTTTTGTTTATTATACAGTAATTGAAATAATAATAATGTTTTGGTTATTTAAATCATTTCAATTAGTATAGTAAACACTTATATGAAAATAACAGGAACTATAAACTGCATGTAATGAACCTTTGTGTCGCTAGGCTGGAAAAATATTAGATTTAGAGTTGCGATCAAAAAGTTTGGGAAACACAAATTGATATTCAAGGCTATTCCCATCTTGAAGTAAATTAAATTAATCTGATTTTAGGTACAATTTGGTCAGTAAGTTTAGTAAAGACAATAATGGGCAAAATATAATTAAAATAGTGAAAAATTTTGTATAAATAATATTTTTTCTTATTATTCCATTTTAAGTTTTTCTTCTATATAAGTATGTAATTTTTGTCCGAATTTTCTGGTCAGCGTTACAATTTTAGCTCAAAATAAATACATAATGGGGAAATTTACCAGATGTTCCAGAAGTACCAGATTTGCCAGATGTTCATTTATTTATTAATTTATTAGGAATATTTTGTCTTAATAAATTACATAAAATCTTTTTTTAATTTAATTTGTTTAGCAGAAAAAGTCCCCCAATCAAATAAGAATGGTTTATATTTTTAAAATGGCAAGTGCTCAGCCAAATTATTGTGTCGCAGTATTTTTCCGATTCGAATTTGAAGAAACGGAAGAAAAGAAACAAATTGAAACAGAAAAAAAAATATATATAAACATCAAGAAAGAACAAAGAAGATAAAAAAAGAGAAGATAAACGTCCAAAGAAAAAGAGGTTTGGGGGATAAAAGATAGGTTTAAAATTTATGGTGAGTTGTTTGTCGGTCGTGAGGACGGTAGCGTTGCGGGCACCATTTGTCAGCCTTGTATCCCGGGTGACAGCACCCCCATCACCACCGAATTACGTGGTGGAAATAGCGCTCGCTGCCCCCTCTTCCTCCTTAACCTAGCAGGCTTCCCATAAACACCCCACAACATGCTCTCTTGATCCTTCAACTTTCGATCCAATCTCAGCTTATCTCCCTAGTGTTCCTCCCCTGGTTGTCTTGATGTGGCGGAGCAGGATGATCGGCTGAATGGCCAAGAATATCTTGGCCACCATCACATGACACACAGGTTGGATCACCTTAAGGAGACAGATATAGTTTCACCACCACTCCACGCTACCCGGTATGGTTCACCTTCAGGGTTCAGGAATAGCTTGTTTACTATCCTACGCCACCAGGGCTAGTTTGGGTATAGAACCCGCCTTTACTTCGATTTCAGATAAGAAAGTCATATTTTAGTATATTTTTTTATTTCTCTTTATTACGCGTTACGTAAAATTAGCAGCAGGCATAGTGACACAAATCATAAGACCTATGCTAATATTTAGTGAAGAATTTGTGCAACAAGAATATCCTTTTTTCATAATATATGCCGCCATAGTTTTGTGAAAAAAGTATGGTGCTGCTTACTTCACGTAACAGCTCCCATAAAGGTAAAATTATACCTGTGACAATATTTTGTGCTAAATTTGTGCCACATGAATATCCCATCCCCATACTTTGTGCCACTATAATTTTCATTAAAACCCCTGAGACGTTAACTTCACACACTGATGTACTTCCCCTCCCTCTCTTGAAGGCTGATGTATCTCATTACCCCTCCGAGCATTATTATGACTAGTCGTCCATCTTTGATTGAGTATACAACAAACCAGTCGTAGGAAACTTTTTGGCATTGAAAAGCCTCATTTCACTTAACGAATTCCTCATAAGCCACTCATTTTCAGTAAATTTTGCCAAAATTTTGTTAAAGTTTGAAAGTGCGTCAACCATAGATAGCTCGATGAGAGCGACTAATTGTTTTTTTAAACATTTTGCATATATAATAACTATATTTTTAATTATATTAATTAATATAGGCTACACATTGTTTGATAATGTATAATCTAATCACTCTAATTTATAATTGATGTAGATACATAAATGACCAAATATGAGATAAGAACACACCGAACACTTCAAAAGGCTGCATTCATGTTCCCAATCCCTTATGAGATCAAACAAGAGAGTATTGTGATCACTACGAGCTGAAAAAATCTAGATTTTTATATCAATGGGTAAAGAGGTAAAAAGTAAATATCCAAAATATTTTCCCAAATTAGTTAAGATACGATAAAAAAAGTATTTTATAGTGTTTTATCCAACGTTATTTGAACTTGTAAACATATAACTAGATACATATGTAAAATCGAATTTCTTGGTGATTGTTAGACAGTCAGAAATATACAAGTAACTAATTATTTTTTACAAATTGCTGCTGTTAGGATTGTTTATATGGTCCCTTCTTAAACCTACAAGGCGGGAAAGTATATAGAATTCAGCGGATCATATATTTTTACCTTATCAATTATCACCGAAGATAGTGTCATAGCATTAGAAATATTTGACTCAAAGTAATTTATAAGTGAGAGTAAATGATTTTATATTGCTAATTATAACATCATGAATTGTCAAATATTCTAACCTTACGTAAAGCTTCAATTATTACTATCAAAAAGGTGTTTAATTTTTTGCTTGGAATTTCAAAATATTATAATGAGATTAGGGTCCTATTGAGGGGCCAGCGTACTTGCTATTTGTTTGCCCTCTCGGTTAATTATATATATATCCTTGTCGACAAATAGAGAATACCAGCTTGTCCGGGTGAGAACCAGCGTGTCCGGATGATGTCCGTGTGTCGGCAAGCGTATTCGGTAAGCATGTGTTGGTGAACAATGGAGTACTTACATTAATGACATATAATATGACGTAGACCTCGACCGTGAGTTGTAAATTACCTGCACGTATTTATAAACTGGTATTTAAATGCTTACTTAAGTATTTTGTATTTCTGTCAATAAGACCTTAATTTTATTTTATTATATTACGTTTTATCCATATTAATTTACATTTTTTATTTAATTCAGTGACTGTTTAAATGTTTGCTTTATTTTAAATTTTTCTTTCTTTATTTGAGTTATTTAATGTTACTGTTATTAATCAAAACCTTAAATATTTCGAATGTGTTTTCAAGTTTTAAATCGCGTTTAAACAATAACATACCCCCATATCATTAAAATAACTTTCAGTTCAAACGTTGTGGTGTGGATGGCCCGTGACTTCCGGGTCAGCATTAAAATGTTTTTAAAAATATTTAAAAGGTGTTTTCCCTGCATTTGAGTTCATAATGTTTTTTTATCAATAGCACTAGAGGTTTTATATATCATGTTATTAATTTGTATTAATAAAAAAAAATTATTTATATTTTCTCTAATAAATTAAAGTTATATTTTCTACCAAACCAGACGAGACCAGACTAGTACCTTTTATCTTAGTGCCTAATGGTCTGGTTTGTCAGTGACGGGAGGTATGGGCGTGAATACCTTAAAAGTGTACTGAAAGTTGATTTTACCTAAGTGGTGTCTCATTCTCCCTTCACTCAAATACGGGTACACCTGCTATAAATTCTACAGTCCTGATACCCACATTTACAGAAATATGTGCATAAGCCAGTTTGGGAGCATGCTTCTTACGAAGCTGCTTCATCTATAGCACATTCTTATCAACAATATGAAAAAAAAATGTATTCAACATTATTACTGTGAATAACGCATGCTTACGTAGGTATAAATAACTACATTTCAAAATTTGATGCTTTGTTTAAACTTTAAAAATATATTAAAAATCAAATTATGTATTTATATACTGTCACAATGCTTTTATAGATCAATAGGTGTTATGAGTATATATTTGCTGAGTAAATAATGTTTGTAGATAATTTTGTAGAATATTTGAAGAAAACCGTAAGCTGCCACATGATTAAATAAATAGTATGCCCACGACACAATCGCACAAACTTCCTCATATTGTTTACTATAGATTGGAACAAAATAAAAAATAAAAATTTTAAGATTTACCTACCATTAAATAAGATTTCCCCAGAAAAACATTATATCATATTTTTAAACGCAGTATAGGCTATACATTTCATATACATTTTAAATAAAATCTCTAGCACCATTTTCGAAATATTTGTGGTTGAAAATTCACTCACCGGTACACTATCCTTAATTTAAGGTTAGGATCTAAATTAAAAGATACTCCTTAGGTGTTGCCATATTATATCTAGATATAAAGTTTGAGCAAAATTCATCAAACCGTTTAAGGTTGGTTTCCAGGGGTAGACAAATATACAGACAGAAAGACAGAGAGTGTGGCATAATTGTAAACACATTTTTTATCGTTTTATTTTTCTTATCTTCACAGAACTTGAAAATTGTTTTTTTCTTTTGGTTTATTCACATAACTACACTAATAGGGTAGAAATGAGGAAGGCAAAATTTTGAGAAAATACGCTCAAATCTGTATGTAAGGAGAGTAAGAAACCACTCTCGTTGTAACCGATTAGGATTAGAGCACTTCCGCTTAATCTGATGGATATAATGCATTATCTCTAACTGATGCCTTACCAATAATGTTCATTGGAGAGTCTCCAAGGAACTTGTATCTTAGTCATGTGGTATGGTCATGGGTTTGTTACAAGTGTTTCGTAACCCAGACGAAAATCGTCCACAAGACTTGCAGTTTCCTTGAATGTTTAAATATAAGTATTATCTCGTTTTTAACCTTTCATTCTTTGAGTGCACAGTTCGTAACTTACTACGCTGTACACCATTTCTGTCCCTAATATTTTTGTTTTCATTCCAACCTTGTCCTAGGCAGCGATTGTACTATCTTGGTTCATCACACGAAAGTCAAGGGGTTTCAAACATACTATTACAATTAATACTGCTACTAGCATACCCAAATCAAATTTAATTTAAAATATTAAGATCACTAGAATATTAAAATCTAAAAGCACTAGTAGGGCTATTAGATTTAAGTGTATAACCAGAAAGGGTAATAAAAAGCGGTGCTAGAAAATAATATGGTTTATTATTATTATTATTTATTATTATTAATATTATTATTAATTAGCACCGCGTCTTACTACCCGTTCGGGTTATAAGCACTTACGCTAATGTGTAATCGTAGGGTGATTGTGAGATGAAATGGAGAACCTACAGTTTAACGTAGGATCCGAACCTCGGTGGAGGCCTGGCATTCCACTCATTCACAAGTTGTGATTAATACACGTCTTGTCAGAGGTGAAGGAAGGGTTTGGTAATCAGATAAACCTGTGCCGGGACCGAGAATTGAGCATACATATTTGAATATTTAAGAACACAAAACTATTAAAATTGAACAGGATGAAATTTGTGTAACATATATTTCATTAAATTTAAGGGGGTGATGTTTTCTTCCTTTAACTGTTGCATTTCTTTTTCTTCAGCATTTTTTCCCCCTTCGAATGAACTTTTCCTCGAAGACACTTTATCAGCACGTTTAATCTTGACATATACTTCTTTTTGTATTTCTTTAAGTGCATTTATTCCTAAAAATATATTGCGATGCTGATGATAAAACTTTGAGTTTAATTTTGTATGGAAGGAGCTATTTTTGCCCAAATAGGAGGGAAAAAAAACAATTTGTAAAAACGTAATACGTGAAAGTTTGAACTCAAGGTTCTTGGGGTTTGATGGGCATTAAAACATCCGTGAAAACATAATCAAAATGACTTAGTTCAAGAAATGGCAAATAAAAAAAAAACTTTAAGAACCTGCTAATCTCTGAAGCTTTTTTTCATTTACAATATACTTAATCAAAATACTGGCAATTTTTTTAAACAATTTTGACCTAAATGAAAACTGCAACAACTTAAAGAGCAAACACACTTTGAAACAGTGATAATAACTTTAAACTATTCTCACAAGATAATATCACAATTCTATTTTCAAAATCATTAACTAGAAAAACAGTTTATAATTATTTTTTTACAACGAGGTTCTTTAAACTAACGTGTAGTTGTGTTAGATCTTAGGGTAATTTAGGTATGACAAATAACCTAGCTCATTGAATATTTTTACTCGTTAGTGTTTCATGTTGATGAACTCTTTGGAGTTCACGGTGTACAATTTAGAAGGCCTCTCATTAGGATTTTCCGTTGCTTACGTATCAATATATTGTTTAATTTCTGTCGATTTAATACACTTTCTTATTCTGGTTCATGAACATTAACACTTTCAACAAATTCTTTTTTTTTTAATCCTTAACTTTCAAAAAACACTAACAGTTCACTTTGACACATTTCCAACGTTCATTTAAATCAGATAACTCTTTATGGTACCTATAATTTTGTCCATTACTATTTATTTAGGCTTACCCTATTTTACGTTTCATTATTTTAAACTCCATGTTGACACTAATGACAACACACGTTACACTGCCACCAGGAGGAAATCGATCATCAAAGGTAATTATGTAATTGCTAGTTCCTGATAGCACCACATGGACAGTGTAGCCAACCCCTATAGTTTGTGCAACTCTTGGCACCTAGTTAGTATGTGCCTTAGACCCACTTGTTATGTTTACATTTTATCTCAGTAAGACTTAACCATTAATCAGGTCTCAGTTGGTACTCAGCCACTTATTAGTCAACTTTTTAATTCGTTTTAAAATAGGCTTTTTTAACTACTTTGTCAATCTAATTCATATGAACCAACCTATACTTTGAATTGTAATGCCTTAGTGTTCGTTTACAATTTGACCTTGTATACCAAATTGACCTGATTCATATTAATACAACTTACTAGTTTGATTATTTCTGTATTATCTTTTAATGTTTCGAAAAATAGATTTATTTCAATTTCAATGCCACAAGAAGAAGTGTTTTCAGCAAATTGTCAATTATTTTTCTCCAAAAAGACAAACCTCAAGCTGTTTCATAGCCTGACAGTTGAGATTATGAACGAGGATTGTTTATTATTACATGGAGGGAATTCTTTGTTTTGAAAAGATCGTTAAGATTTTTTTTTTAAGATGCCAGTTTGCTTGAACTCAACCGCGTGTGCTTGACTACTCTCACACTGTAAGTAAAAACTAACAATAACAATCAAGGAAGACACCACGTGTGTGATTTCAAACAAGAGTTGAGGGAGTGTGGAGTTGGTGTCAGAAGAAGTAGGCCTACTAACTTGAGCTTGTGTTTTCTAGTCTTGAATCTTGTATATTCACTCTAGCATAAACATATTTTCGGAATGAGCCATTCCTTACGTTTCACACGATTATTCTTCATTGTCATCCCTACTTCAACATTTCTTGGATATTCGATAGATGAATGGTCTACTGTATCTGAAAATCGTTGCTATGTAAGCTACTAAATGAACAGAAATATACCTCACACTATACGCCATAGAAATGTCTATATCAAATTAATGACGAAGGAAAAAACTAACTGAAACGCTGCTTTGACAAATTAAATCCTAATTGTGGCTTTCTTTACTTGGCAACATCGATTAAGAAAATGTCCAAATTCCCGTAAATTTATTTGTTTGAGAGTGTAATTAAACAATTATTTGAGGAGGTCGAGAAAGCCGTGAAGACATAATTTTCGTCTTAAGATGTTGTTAACATAATATTAAATACCGTAAAATACATAAAAGTTTTCTTTGGTATGGATATAGCCGTTCACTGCGGACATGATTCAATTAAACTATTCGAAAAATCATGGACATGGATCTATATATGGGACCCTTAATCAATGTAATTACTTTAACAGTGAGCTATCGTCTCTTTTACAGGGTCATTGTATGTTTTGCAGTTTTTATAGCAAAACAAAAGTAAATATAATATTACTTCAGTACAAACATAGAGTTCAGTTTTCTTCACATGGTGATATTAACAGTTGTTGAATATCTGTCATGAACATAGCCACATTAGATGACTTTCTTTTTAAATAAATAGAAAGTGTTGTAATTAAATTCCAGAACACAGTTGACAAATATTCAAGCAATGTTGATATCACAATTAGAAGAAAATTAAACTCTGTTTGCAATGAAACATTTATTTATTTATTTTCACCACTAATATTTTGATATAAGTCTTTAAAAACTCGGCCCTTTTCTCCCACTTTCTCCACTCCCACCATAAGGCAGAGCATTGACGCTTTTAAACAAAGGTCCCAGCCAGGTTTAATTCCCAATTCCAGCGGTCAATATTCAACTATATTTAATATAGATAATATTGGTATAATACTTGAAGAAGTAGGTTGTTACCAATGTATAAATAATTTAGAAAATCGGTAGGCACTTGGACTAAATGTCAGTCTCATCTAGTTTGGCATTCCGGTGACAGGTAGGCTGGGGCACAAATATGGGCCGGGTGCACTAAGGATACTTTGTCCTAAGTAGTACTTCACTTAATAAAATTTGGGTAAACATCCTAAAAGTTCTACACTCCTCATTTATTTATTTTATGTATGTATTTATAAGGTGTACAGCCACAATTGATGGTTAACAGGTGCGGGGAAAATATCGGCAAATTTTGAAACTATATTTTAACATGACATGAATGGCGTTATTTTATTCTACAACAACAAACATAATTAAAAAAATTTAATATATTTTGGATCAACACAAGACTTTGAATTTCCCCTAGCGGTGTGAGATAATAAACACCCTATCATTTTTGATAAATATTTTTGATATAAAATTGGAAATTAATTAAATTTGTTTTAAGAGAACTATGATTTTCTAGCGTTACCATTAAGATTATTAACCATTAAAGTGTAGAATATGCCAAGAATTTTGTTTCCATTATTTTATTTTAATAACTAGGCCTATCAACGTTTTCTTGGGTATTGGCGAATTTCACCAAAGTAATTTATCTAAATTAACCTTTTTTTTATATAGCACCACGTCTTGATACCTGTTCGGTTTATAAGCTCCAAATTAACTAAAATCTTGGTTATTAATTTGTGGCTTAGCAATAAGTCGATTGTGAAACTATTGAAAATATATAAAATTATTTTTAATAGTAGCGTATTATATTGTGTTTATAAATATGCTTCTACAGTTTAGATACACGCTTATTTATGTATAAACACAAAACAGACATCCAAAACAATATTACTTTCACCCTTCAACAAATGAGTTGCTTCATTTAAAATACGCAATGTAGAATATTAATACGCTACTCAAACGCTAATGATGTTCATTGCATATAGGGCCTAAGTGTATCCTTTAAATATAATGATGCCTGTAACACGTAGGCCCTACTATATTGTATGTATATGTGTATACGTAGCTATATTGTTTTCTACATTAACCGTCAAGTCATAAAGACTCTTAGCCAATATGGTTAATGTTACCTATTATTATGGTTACTATATCTATTGTTGTTTTAAAAAACGCCATGATGAGGTTGTTAGAACCTTAAATAAATTAAAAACATAGCAAAATCTTGTTGACGGGTGTAAAGATATAGGTATAGTGTTTTCACTTTTAAAATTGTAAAAAGAATTTAGCCAAAACAATTTAAGCTTCTGATAGTTAATTTTAAGTTGGTTATAGTAAAAAAAAATCCACAACCCAAAGATAGAATTATTATTCTAAAGTCATTCCATATATTAATTTCTATTATACTCAAAATTAGCCTACATCCAACTATACGAGAAAAATCAAAAAGCATGTTTCAAAGTGAAGATAGTTCTAATATATCGTGTAAAAAATATATTTTAACTAACTCAATTTTGATATTGTGTAAAAGGTGTATAGAAAATAATATTTTTCATCTAAATTTAGGAAAGTTATTTTTGTCTCGGTTTCTACCAATTATTATTATATTTGTGTGTTTTGATGTGTTCGTCAAATGTGATAATTAGCTACATAATCATTTTGCCCTACGAAGAAAGGAAAATAATGGTTGGATAAAGCAATTTTGGCACCCTTCTGATCAAAACTGCCTTCATAATCTCGCGTTCTTGCGTAATGACCCTTTCAAATAAAGATAGAGAAGAGGGAAAGAAGTCCTGAAGGAAAAAAAAAGAAGAAAAATGTTTATATCTTAATTAAAATACATATTTCATTTGGGTTTTTTTTTACGGGTGGAAAATATACTGTGGGCTATGTCATAACATTCCACTAGAGGATTTTGCTAAAGACACGAACTTTGCTCCCGCTCCCTCGATTCACCCTGCCCCCTACTCCTCCTGGCACCCCCTACACTATTATTAAAATGTCCTTCGTTCTTATACTCTTTGTTAAATATATGGACTTTGTTTAATGAATAAGTTAAACGTGGTCTACTGAACGCATGTATTTAAAAATGAGTTCTCCCTCTGGCGTACTAAACATACTTCAGCGTATCCCCACTTTCTATTCTTTTTTCTAACAAATCACTCACATAGCTAGTAGGCACTCAAGCCAAGGTTTCACTCTTGTTTGGTCTGGCTTGTCAAGGATAAAGGGGTAGAGGTTCGAGTTTCCAATATACTGAGGTTTTTCCCCTGAATTGCTTCCCACTCAAACTTTACGCCACTGCCGGTACATTCCATAAACATTTTTATTTCCTCATCTCTATCGTATTAGTGCAGTAGCTAAGAACGGATAGCCAAGAGGGGCAGGATAATAAGACGTGGTGAAAAAACAACCGACGTTGAAATAGTTTCCCTATCAACCGCTCATACTATTTCGTGATTTTTGGGTCGTTTCTTAGGCCTTTGAGCACTCTGCGTGAATTACATTACTTAGGTTAAATAGTTTTTAAATATAATTTAATGACTTTGTAATAAAAACATTGCAAAATAAATAAGAAACAAACAACAAAATAAATTTTATGGTTTTACTTTCTCGCGACCCCTCGAAGAGACTCGTATTGTAATCGTCAAAAAATTAAATTTGATATTTTGATGAATGTTGAATTTCATGACCCCTGAAACTGAAAAAGTGGTTTGATTGTTGTTCGAGTCCCTGAAAGGATTTTGTGCGTTGGTTTGGGAGAAAATTCGGAACACTTCTTGTGTCATCGTTCCACCCCTTGGTTGTGGACATACTCAACGCTTGCTCTGTGTCAAGCAACTGGGACTTTTCAACTTCGCATCTAGGATTGGTTAATCGTGCCTTACACGTGGGTGTGTTTAGTGTGACTCACCGGTGACGTGTGTCAGTTATGAACCTAAAGGTGCGTTTAGCCGGCAATTAAAAATTGCACATTGCCGAAAATATTTCCCAAATATATGGCCCTGCAATATTGCTGACAATACAAGTGCAGCTTGTGGCTGTGCAATGTTTCTGGCCAGTATTTCTGAGCAATGTTTGCAGCCACACAGACTGATCCTAATTCATTATAGAAAATGTATCTGTCAAAGACACTTGGTACATCCCTTAGGGTAGGGGGAGGGGTGGGGGGGAGTCAATTAGCCAGTGACGAGACGAATCGGTAACAATGCAAATATTTTAGTGTCCTGATGTGTTTTAAAATCAGACTAGCCACACCAGTGGTGGATTGGTGCGTTGCACTCGATAGCTGTTGACTAGGAGGCAAAAGTTCGTATCTCGATTCAGTGAACCGAGGGTAGTTTTAACAACTGATTTATTGTTGTGGTTTTTCCATCCTCTCTCCAAGCTAATGGTGATTCCTATTTGTAAGGGCCTACTTTGATTATAATATTGAAGTATTTTAACATATCGGGTTTACATATATACATTCTATTATTTATGGTCTTATTAAGTGAATTAGGCCATTAATAGCAAGTGTGTTAAACCTATAAATAATAGAAAAAAGTCAAATATCATTTGAAATTGAGAAATTTTCCTAGCACTCAATGAATCAACATACAATAATATTTCCTAGCGCCTGTAGACTAGATTGTACCGGCTCGAGTGTCCACGCTTGTAAAATAGAGCCAGTTCTATCTTTCAAGTGCGCGCGCTCGCTCGCTCGCTCGCTCGCTTCGGTCAGGCCACCTCCCATTACAACTAATGTGTTCTATTTTATATTCTAGTCGCCCGCTCACTCGCCCAGTCTGGCCGGACTTACAATTTGTTTTTGCCGAAAGTTTTACGAAATGTGGATCCGGGCTACTCCTTTTTCTATTATTTATTTAAAAAAAAGTATATTGGTAAATTAGAATAAATGGGGTCGTTGTCTGCATGCACTGGGTCATACCATATGGTTTGAATTTAGAATGGTCGGGTTGTAAGAGCGATGGCCTGAAGTCCAAGGCTTGATTCACTCACACGGGTTTCAAAGATTAGGTATGTTGGTCGCAAAGAATAGAAATATGAGATAAAAGAACAAGGTTTTTTTCCATTCTCTTTTCCTGCGAATGAAAGTGGATTTTCTCTCAACTTTCTTCCTCATTCCTACTTCCAGTTATTATTTCATATTCATGTTTTGCAATTCAATAAACACATTTATCATTGGGAATTTAGATAAAGGTGTAATTCTAGTCTAGTTTGTTATGGTGAAGAGGTTTGGGTTCGAATCCAGAGTGAAAGTATTAATTTTTTCATTCTCAAAGTAGTGTGATTAGCAGCCAAAATATAATAACGGAAAACAAATAATGGCTTTGACTGATGTTAACATAGTTAAAGGCATCGGTCTCGTAATATACTAAGCGTTTTTTCATCCCCTCCTCCACGAATGCGAGTGCAATCGCTCTAAACTAGCTTACTCATCGGTACTGCTACATATTTTCTCATATTCACGTGTGTGAAATCCAATAAACACTTTTATGCATCACCGGGCATTTATACCAAGGTGTCTGTTAGTCTGGTTTGCTGTGGTGATGAGATCTGGGTGCAGATCCAAGGTAAATACATTTAGTTTTCATTATATAAAGGAGAGTAATTTTCAACCAAAAAAATACAAATGGAAAACCATTAGTTACCTGAACTGATGTCTACACATTAGAGAACACCACCGCATCTTTAGTCTGACAAATTAAAATTAAAAAATTATATTAAATTAAATTAAATTTTGTCACAACTTTTGTTCCTTATTTAAAAAGTTTTGACAAAATTAAAACTAAACTCTACTACGCTACTGGAAAAATATTTGATTTATTTTGGCCAAAAAATCTAATGCTATAAAAACTGTAAAATTACTCGCTCTCCCTTCTGCTGCACATTAAGGCGATACTTTTCAAAGAGGACTCAACTCTCCGTGGAGTTTCCGGCAGCCAGTATATGGGGAACAAAAGCCTCTCTCAAGGCCCATCATGGCTGTGTCCTTCAAGCGTAGCCACGCACATAAACTCGTGCAGCGAGAGATTTAAACTTCATTCACGGGAGGAGTTTACCTCTGAAAGGTCTTTTTTCTTACCGATATCCTACTATATAATAGATTTCTGGTAGGGAAAAAAGTCCTTTTCCAGGTAAACTCCTACCGTGAACGAACAATAAGGTCCAACAATACCTGTAAGCAGCGGAGAGCTAGGAAAAACCCTGTCTTGGTCAGTAGTCAGACTTCCATCAGCTAGAGGAGTTGGCTTCTCCTTCCAGGAGTCATTCTGCTCGGGAGAATTTAACTTAGGTTGCCCTTCTGGGAGTCAAAATTCGATACTAAGAATCATTCTAAAAATCACTTTTACTCAAATCCCCCCGTTTGGACCATCAGAGGAAGTCAGACCATAGGAATCAAACTAAAAAGGGTTTTTAGAGTTTTGGGGGCAGGGGAAGGGGGGCAATCACTCCCACACAGACGACCTCTACAGGGATTTATCTGCCCACTCTGGGGATCTCTCATGGGCAGCCACGATGGGGCACTCAGCAAACCTTTATGGACGAGGAACATCTCACAGGCAGGGGCAGGAAGCCTCTTGTCCCGTATGGGTAAGGGCAGTCGCCACGAAGGCTATTCATATTAAACTCGTGAGCTTCGTCACCAACCCATTGAAGTCCACACAGTTAAAGGCGTCCGTATGTTAAAGTTGGGAGTCTTTGCATGAATGGAGAGCATAACCATACCTAAAATACACACCAGGGGATTCGCACCATCCAAGGAATCAACATTTTTAGGGCTGTTCCGGGATTATGAGGCTAAGCACAGATCAAGTTTTCAGCGTTAGTAGTAGCTAATATTCATACAGTGATTTCCTTGACTTTCAAATAAAATTAAAATTAAACATATATATTTTAAAATGAACTTAAGTGTTGTAAATAAATATATTTTATAAATCCATTCATAATTTAAAATATATCCCAGATAATTTAAATATACAAATGTTCGATTCCAAACAAATATATATAAATTCATAAACACAACTGAAAAAAAAACTTGCAAAATAAAATTAATGTCAACCGCAAAATAAAATGCTCTTCCTGCTAAAATTCTACAAAAGTAGGGAACAGACCTTAGGTGAATACATTATTTAAATAACACCACGTCTTAACAACCATCCAGCACATCCACACTGCCAAACAGTGGGATAAATACATTTTCCACCGCTATCCGCAAAAGTATGAGAAAGGTATAATTCAGTAAGAACGTACTACCCACTTTTGCGAGGAGGTAGAGAGAGTGGGAAACCATTTAAGAAAATAAACTGGAGTAAGCTTAGTGGAATTTGTCCTTTAAAAAGCACTCATGATATTTAAAAATGCGTCTTACTACCCATGTTGGTCACGTATTGAAACGTTATGTTATGTTATCTACAACTGTAAATTTTCATACATATTGTCAATGCTACACTAATAAAATAGTTTAATAATATTAATGTTGGCTGAAAAAAAAAATTAAAATTCATAAAAGGGCTTTCCTATGAAAATTAGAGCGTAGATTTAGACTTCTTCAAACAAATAAAGGATGGTGCTGTTTTGTTCCTAAATGTTTTTTTACTTTTTCTTTAATACTTCCAAATCACGTATTTTAAAAACAAATTAATAATTGTGTTGTGACAGTTTTATTTAGTTGTGGCAGATGCCCCAGGAAGTGGTTGTTGTTGATAATGAGTGTGGCTTCCTTTCCCCCTCTCCCTATTGTATATTATGCATTGGCTCATGTAGAGCAGTAAGTTGACATCGATCTAAGTATTGATTTTCATCTTTGGTGAAGGAGCTCACCCGCTGTTTAGTTTCGTGTCGATATAACCAGTATTTCATGTATGTTTAACTGCGTTGGCGTTGTCTACTTTTGGACTGGCTGAAAGTTTTGAACATTATTCCCAAAGGAAAGGAATACTCTGAACCACGACATAACTAACATTATGCTTCATTATTCTCTATATTTTGCGAACATAAGGGACTTCAGGCTAGGGCCATTCCATTATATTATCTAGACCTCTTCATACCCAATATCACTACACAACCTAATTTTATGTTTATATTCAAGGAGTCACGACGTGACCACGAGATAAATAGCTAAGGTTAGATTTTGAAACACTTGAGTTTTCCTTTAAAGGGGGTTCTTTGTCTCCTTGGTTATTTGTTTTTACTGCTGCAACCGCGTCGCCATAATTTTGGTCAACCCTACAGGATTGAAGTCGCTTTTTATTTGGGTTACTTAATAATAAACAATCTATAAAATTTGACAGTTCTGGACTGTAGAGGGTTTGAAAACGTTATAGTGTGTTATGTAAAAACGCATTGTTACTTATAGATAGTGGAGAAACGATCTTCATAAGATAATTTTGTTTCAAATCACTGGTTATAACCACATGGCACTTCTTTTGTATGCTACCGCTTCCTGCATTGGTTGTGTTTATATTTGTACATCTGTTTGATTGTGTCATTGGTTCCATTGTTTTGCTATTAATTTATACCGGTTTCTTTTTACCACCACTTCCCTCATTTGTTTGTTTACAATTTGTTCCGGTATTATCATAGTATTTAAGTTAATTGTTTTGTCATTGATTTCAATCGTTTGCACCTTGACCGCAATTATGACTACTAAAATATCACAGCAATTACAAATTCAAAAGTAAGAAACTATATTTACTTGAATATATTGCATTTATGAGCTAAGTAAGAAAGTAGCTAAGGATCAAACAGTAATTCCTGAATTTAGTGCTAAAGCGAGATCACTTTAAGTAGTGAATTTTTCGCTGATTTAGAAAAAATTATTAAACTAGAATGGAATTAAACAAAGATTATGTACCTATCTTGGGGCCGTTTACCTCATTTGAAGATTAATATGTTTTAATTAATGGCAGTTTTGTTTCATTTACGCAACCAGCTGCTTCAGCTGAGATTGAGGTGCGTCACACTACAAAACGTGATACATATCTACCTAAGGAAGTGTTTCCAATTTCAGGGGCATTCCCGAAGATTGGTCACAATTTTCTCAAATTTTCAAGCAAATGGTAAGTGATAACAAAAATCTAACGGACTTATACAAAGTTAGTTATTTGGTTACTAGCTTACAGGTCCATCCAAATAAATTTGTTCGTCTGTACCTCCCCAAGCAGAGCGTAATCAAGGCCATAACCAGATAACCATCCAATAATTTCAGGGGGGAAGGATCTGGTGGGCACATCACCCAATTGCCGGAGGCTAGAAAAAATTCTAAATGATAAACAGTTCTAGAAGCTATCTGAAGGTTTTTTTATGACAGCATAACACCCTAAATAACGAAGGCTAGGAAAAATTATAAATATTAAACACCTCTAGAAGCTATCTGAAGTGTTTTCATGGTAACATAACACCGTAACTGCTGGTGGATAGGAAATATCTATATATTTAAATACCTCTAGAAGCTATTTGAAGTGTTTTTATGGTCACATAACAACATAACTGCCGAAGGCTAGAAAATAATCTAAACATTAAACAACTTTAGAAGATCTATAAAGTGTTTTTATAGTACATAGCCCCCTAACTGCTTAAGGCAAGGCAAAATTATAAATATTAAGCACCTCTAGAAGCTATATGAAGTGTTTTTTATGGGTACATTAGACCATAACTGCCGAAGGCTAGAAAAAATTCAAAATATTAAACACTTCTCTTAGCTCTCTGAAGTGCTTTTTTATGGTAACACAATTCCCTAATTTGTACTTGTACCATAATTTTGTTATTTTTTGGACCATAAATAAGGCCAAATATATTTTGTTTCTAAACTTTCAGGGGAAGTTTTGAATCCCCAAACCCCCCCACCCTCCACCCCGACTACGGCCTTGAGAGAATTATTATGAATTGTTATTAAAAGGCGTTACAGATACGAGTAAATACGACGATTAACGGACCTTAGCTTCCATCTACCTTAATAAACTTATGATATTTAAAACAATTGGTGTTGACACAGAAAAATCTCTTGATTCATTATTGGAAGTTGCCACATTTTCATGAGAAAGTGGTAAAACATTAAGGGAAAACTACACTCATTAAGCTCTACCAGGACTTAAAACTTATATTTAGGGATGTGAAAAAAAATATCGATACTTTACTAATATTGATATTTTCCTATCAATACTAGTAGTTTTTTACTCGTAAAATTTTTTGCGATACTTTTACTGATATTAGTACTCACACCCCGGTATCAAAAGAAACAATAATTTGCTATCTTCACTCATGCTGGGATTAAATGTTTAATAAGATGGAATGTGGAGGAAGAACAGATTACACTATTTCTCAATGATCATTCATTTTCTGCTTGACAAGCAAGAATCAACTCTGGCATTCAATCTATTTTAGCTCATCATAATTCATAACTTTTAATCATTATAAATTCATTATAATTTTCAGTGTTTATATAAAAATGAAAATACAATTATGACGCAAAAGTTGAAATTATTATTACTAGATATTTAAAAAAATCCAGATTAAAATTTCGATAACAATACCTACTGCTATCGATACTTTTATTTCGATACTAGTAAGAAGTTTGATTATGTCAATATATGTGTATTACTTTATTAATATTATTATTATAGCTATATTAAACCTGATTTAAATATGCACTGAACAATATCACCTGCGATGAGTAGGTTGGGATTTGAATTCTAAAGTCGAAAAAAGATGATTTTCACATGTCAGTTAAAACAAACTACTTTATCTTTATATATCCATGCGAGTGTGCGCACGTTTTAAACAATACCTTAGCTCATCTACACCTTGTTAGATTGATTATAAAATAAATTAGTCCTTTATAACCTTAGTTTTAAGTTCTATGAAAATTACAATTAACCACCAAAAACCATGTAGGTTTGCGCCAAATTAATGGCCTAAACACAACATCAATATCTACTAACTATTAGACAGATTTCTTAGGTACGTTTCACACAGCTTTGTTTGCCTTTCATGAAGGACATTAGTTCACATTTTCAAATGTCATCAGTAGGGGGATTTATTGTTTCTAAGCTCAGCAGGGCTAGTGTTTAGGCTATCGGTAACTAATTTAAACACATAAATAGTATGTTGCACCTCACAGACGTCCTCTATCTTTTATCTCAAAATAGAGACATTTACTTAAAAAATCTTGTAATATTTGAGAAACATAATAATATACATTGTTGCAGAAGCTCTACACTAAAGTGCATACATTAACTACTATACACTGTTACAGAGATATTAAGAACAGTGGAACATCTTTATTCACCAAAGAGCATATAACACAATTTTATATTTCAAAATGCTTCTTAAAACAATATATATGTTTGCTTATAACTCATAAATTATTGGTTTTAAGAATATCTTCCTTCTTAGAATATATATGTATTCCTTATAATTCTAGAGCAATAATAAGTTATTTCGAATCTCAAATAGATGTGGAGATATGACCATAATTGGAAATTGTCTCTTCTCTAAAGTACCATTTAAGTAATAAGTTATGCGATAACGAGAGTTTACATTTTGTCTGTTATGTTAAACAAGGCCTAAATATAAAATTTAATGAAAATCGTTTGATCGGATTAAGAGAAAAAGCATTTTATCTCTATATGCACTTTTGTAAACTACTCTTAATTTTAGGGTTGGTTATCCAACTCCATATATTCCTCGGGGTAAATTTATGAAAACCATGTTTTATATTGATCGGTATAATGTTTTCGGTTCCAGGCCGAGATACAGACATACAAATGGCATCGAAACACCACTTTTTTTATTTCAAGGAATCGACATTTATCAAAATCTTGAGTTCGATTTTTTTACAAGCCTAATACTTCTCTCTCCAAGTGGTTGAGAAAAAGTAAAGAGATTATCACATTCTACCAAAGAGCATAAATCAAATAACATATACTGTAACTGAAATATTAAGAAAAGAGGAAGAGTTCTGTCCACCAAATAGCATAAAAATCAATTTCATTTTTAAAGACTTAGGCCTAAATAAAATTACATATCTTTGCTTATGGCTCAGAAACGATTGGTTGTATAGAAATATATCTCGATTAAAAGATTTTTATCTTTATTAGTAGTACCATCTTTACTATAAAGGTTATTTAGTATCATAAATAGTTCCGGAGAGATGATCAAAATTGGAAATTTACCCTTGTTTTAAGTACCCTCAAAGTCATTTCCATGGGAAAATGAGGATTTCCATTTTTTTAAATACTTATCACCCGTTCAGGCTATACGCTCATGTACTAATTACGCTAGTGGGTTAGGAATTGGGAAGTTTGAATATAGAGGAAGTGAACCCGCATTTGCGTGGAGGAAGAGTGGAAAACCGTTTAGGAAAAACAACCCCCAGTTCACCGGAGCGAGATTTGAACCTTGATTCCCCCATCCTCGGCAGTCTAGAACAACATGAATCCAGCGCATTAGCCACCAAGGCCTGTTATTTTGTTTAAAAATTTAAATAGTGTCTAGATACAAAATTTGATCAAAATCATTGAAGAGGATTAAGAGAAAATCGATTTATTCTATTTTTTCCCTTCAGTAAACTAACTTTAATTTTAGGGTTGGATATCTAATTCCAAAAATGCATTGGGAGACCCTTATAAAAACTCTAGATACCAAGTTTTAACACGGTAGGTAGAATAGCATCAGCTCAAGTTCAAAATACACGGCACACAGAAGAGACATACAGATAAACGACATCTCGAAACAACTTTTTTGGTTTCAGGGAGTCATGAAACGTCGGCATTTATCAGAATTTTGTGTTATATTTTTTCTGTCGATCGTAATACTTCTCTCTCCAGGGTGTTAAGATAGAGTAGATATATATCTTAATGATGAGTGAAGCTGCTAAGAAAAAGTACCCCGATATTTGCCTAGAACTATAAAAAGAACTTTCATGATTTGAACCCTGACCTGATTACTAATGGTGACAAAGAGTAATGAGAGTGTTAACGCCTTAACCTGGTCAACCACCACTAAGGGGATCTGGTTTCTTCCCTCAAAATTATATTATGGTATAATAAATTGTTCACTTCAATTATCTTTTCAATTATTTAAAATTTTCTTGGCCATTAAAACCAACTCAGCCTATAAATATGCAAACGAAGAAGTATATTTGTTTCCATGTGAATGTAAAATTGACTAAACGTTGTATGTGTAGCTAATATAATAACTTTTTATGTAAATGGGATGAACTGACATGACTATCCAGTTTTTAACGCTACTACTATCTATCAGTGCTCTACTTTATGGTAGATCGAACTTCAGACTGCAACTTCAAAATGCCACCATCTATATATTAGCCCATAGGGTTTTTAAAAATAAATTTGAGCTATTCTTATAATTTCTTTCACATCATACACCCATGTAAAATCAAAAGTAAAAACGTATCTAACAAGACAACGTTTACATTTTTCACTCTAAATATGTCAAGAGGTATAATATGTAGTTTTTAATATAATTTTATATATATACGTTTAAAACTTTGCAGGTGTTGTTCATGAGTATTACGACTTCCACCATATAATTATTTGGCAATTCTACAACAATTGAAACGAGACTATTATGTGGTATATTTGGAATTTCCTGAAACGGAAACACAGTGTTAATTTTCATATTTTGTAAAAAAAATTAGGTCGCTTAAAAATAGTTTTGGTAGTTTATATTGCTTTCACTCAGTGGCGTGTTGTCAATTCTGGACAAAGGGAAGCATTAAGGCTAAAATAAAGGGGGGTCTGATGAATCTTAGTTTAATTGAAAGCTCGCATTGTTCCTTCCTTTTTTTTTTATTGTTAACATTATTATGGGAAAGAAAGTATGGGGTTGGGGACACAAAATATACACGGAATAAAACAAAATAATGTGTGATATTAGAAATATTACTCTATCATTAAATAATATATTTAAATAATAATTGTGATTCTAATGCACATAAAAATAATAATGGTCAATTTACGATTGTCGAAGTTTTCTCTTGGGTTGTGGCCTGCAAATGTGTTTTACCTTTGGAATGTATTTTAATAATGTTGTAAATATTTTTAATATCTTTGAAACCTGATTTATTTTACGCGCCATTATTGTTATTAAATAGTAAGGTCAACTATAGGTCTAAAATTTTCCACTTTCCCAACACCTTGATTAATAAACACTTTCATAAAATTCAGTATTTTAATGTCAAACTTTATATATATGTTGCCTAAAGATGGAGTGGGACTGCCTGTTTCAATTATTTTCTTCTTTCTTTAAAGGACCTGGATGAAAAACTATGCTTCAAAATATTACTTTTAAATTTTGACACAGCAGCCCTCCTCTTCCACCGCTGCCCTTGTTGACGCACTCGTCATTCTATTATTGTACGCAAAGAAACAAACCGCTTCCCTTGGAGGCTCAAACAAGCATCAATATTCTTGTAAAATAAAACTAATCCTACTGTATATTGGTGATAAATGCATTATTTTGTAATATAGTGCCCATAATTATATCTAGAGACAATAAATATTTCTAAAACCACATAAAAAAAGTTTAACATTATATTACGCATGGTTGTACTGTACATCAATCATGAAAGTAGACTGAGCTAATACTTGCCTAGGGAAACGCTGCTTGCTTCCCTTTCCCCGATGAGTGCCAGGTTGACCCGGAAACAAACGATTGACGGAATATGAATATGAGAATTAAATACTTACCCTAAGAAAGAAGAGCTGCCACCTCAACTATTATTAATAGTATACTGATTGCTGAGTTTTATAATTATTAGAGTTTGTTTTAACTTTATTTTCCTCTTATTTTCTTTATTCCCTCTTTAATTTTAGGGAAGCGTTGCTTCCCTTGCTTCCATTGAATAAAGGCCACTGCTTTCACCATATGTATCAGTAAATTGTATATAATAAAGATAGCTTATTCCATAGAAATAACAATGTTTCATCTTTAAGCTACAAAATGGCAACTCGGCTTGGTTTAACATGGACAGCGCTAGCGTAGAAACTAATTGTCAGAAAGAGGTGGTGAGTGTTCACTAGAGCCTGTATTGTAATATAAAAGTAATGGTCTATGGAGGACCCTGACACTCAGTACGCGTGCTCACCGATGCGGGTGATTAATATATTATTGCGTTATTTGTTTTATAATTAAACCTCATATGATTGAAGGATTCATTAAATGATATAAATATAGAAAATAAATATATATATATAATAAATATATAATATAAATAATACGTAAATATATAATATATATTATATATAGGCCTAATACATATATAAAATGCATCGTAATATACCATTTAAACTCAACTTCATTTCCCCTGGTCAGGTTTGAAACCCTCCCTGATCTGTCGGGGGCACTGGTATTGTCGGGAGTGAGACTGGTGGGTGTGACCGTGTAAAGTACCAGCGATCTCTATCACTGAATAGCTCCTATTTAACTATTCATTTAAATCTTGAAAGCTGCTCTCAGCCCATGGTTCGTGTGGTTTGTCTCAAGACCCCTCCTTATCGACTTTTACCCCTTTCAACTACCACTTATCTTTAGACTCTAGCGCGCTGTGAAGCAAGTGATCCCAGTTGCTTGGTAAACGTATATCTCCCTGTTTGATGGCCCACTGCGGGCTGCCGCAAACTGGCGGCCACGTCAACCCCACATAACCCCCCTTCCACCCTTTTCTAGGAAGCTTTAATTCTCGCTCAACACCATGTGTTGCCAATCCCCTCCCTATCCCGCTCCATCACTTCAGATTTAGTACCTCCGCTTACCCCCCTTTCCATAGGGTGGAAATCGACACGCAGCCTTCTTCCAACCCTTAACGTGTGTGATGGAAACCTGACAGACATCATTTAGCGCCACTTAATCGTTAGTAGTTAATGGTGAGACAAGCTGTTAGTTCAAAGGTATGGTAGCAGAGGGGTAAATTTTTATAAAGTTTTTCTCTCATTTTATTTTTCTACTTATCTAAATGTTCTTTCGCTAATAGGGTATGCTTGGTAGGTGTTGACACGAGAGACACACATTGGTGAGTAATTAGTCTGAAATTCAAATTCATCTAGTTTGGTTTGCAGGTGATGAGGAGGCGGATTATATCTTGTAACCGTTAAAATATAAAATTACATGATTATTTTTTGTTAACGTCGCATAAGAAAATTATATTAAATGGTAACGCGATTATTGTCTGAGAGAGTGAACTGGCATCCCTGTCATTTTTTGCCTTCTCTGTCAACTCTTTCCGTCTTTGCTTAGCAGTTAGGCCAATCCCACTGCCAAGGTGTTTACATGGAACACTTGAAAAGGGGGGGGGGCGTAATTGATAGAAAAGGAAAAGGTTTAGTAAAGTACCTAGTTTAGAAATGAGGGATTCAAGACTATTAACTGTGACCCCTATATATACATGATCAGCGGTCAGCAAGGGACCCCCAATCCAAGTTGAGGCGAGCCAAGTGAGTGGACAGGCTCGGCGTGCCCGGGAGTTGGCAACGCGTTCAATGAGTGGGCCGATGTTTCCAGCGAGTGGATCTCAGCGAGTTTAGCGTTCTTATAACGCTGGTCAGCACAGTGTGTCATGTGCGGGGACTATTGGCGGTGTAACAGAGTAACGTTGGTGGCCTGGCGGTCAAGAGAGTAAGGTGCCAAACTTCTGTGCTGGGGATCCGGGGCTCAATCCTCGGTCTCGGCACAAATTTATCTAATTTCCAAACCCTTACTTTACCTCTGACAAGATGTGTATTAATCACAACTTGTGACTGTGAGTAATTTCAGGCCTCCACCTTGGTTCGGATCCACGTTAAAATTTCATCTCAAAATCACTCTACCATTACACATTAGCGTAAGTGCGTATAATACGAATGGGTAGTAAGACGAGGTGTTAATAATAATAATAATAATAATAATAATAATAATAACAATAACATGAAAAATATGATTTTAACTATGAATTGTACAGTGACTGAAAATTTTAGGAGACCGTTGTTTTTGTGTTTAATTCATCATTTTGCATTCTTATTAAGGAGCTATTTATTTTATTTAACTCTATTTCATGTGCTCTCATTAACTTATTAATTTACATACTTAATTATGCCTCTTATTATTCAGTGACGTATTTAGTTGAAGATAATTTAATTCTTTTGGAGTACGTGTTGTTTTATTTTTAATAATCGAAGCCTTGAATATTCCGCGTGCGTCTTTAATCATGCCTAATCTTCAACGTACCCCAATATCCCGAAAGAAACTCGTGGGTCACACTGTGACGTGTGAACGCCCCACGAAACCCGCAGTCGCGCGTTACAATCTATTATATAAACATAATAGTGAAATGCTACAATAAAATATTCTATTACCGTCATAATAGAATATAGCAAAAATCTCCCTAAAAAAATTAGAAATGTTAAAGGGTTAGACAAGTACACTCGCAACACATTCCGCCCCAAACAACACTAACAAAAAAGTATTTACTTAATAGGAAGCCTGAAAAAAATTACATATAAGCAAAAAATTATATATAACGAAATTTATGTTGCTGATATCATATTTTATTCAAAATATTATACAAATAAATAAGAAGTGATATCAAAAGGTTATTCAAATTTAAAAGAAAAATTTAATGGCCAACCTTTCATAAAAAAAATTACGCACTTATTAACCTATGTATATC
The DNA here is from genome assembly GCA_902141375.1 of Timema poppense. NCBI lineage: Eukaryota > Metazoa > Arthropoda > Insecta > Phasmatodea > Timematidae > Timema > Timema poppense. The sequence continues at coordinate 126,183 of CABFOV010000891.1, forward strand.
AAATAAAATTACAGCTGCCGTTATATTTTAATCTTATACATGGAATACTTTACAAATTAAAACTAATTTATATCAATAAATCATTGCAAGTATAATATCTTAAGTCAAGTAAAATTAAATACCTACAATATTTTCACATTTAATGTAAACACTACAAAAGAAAGCTCATTTTGCTAGTAATTTGAAAGTTGTACACACAATTTTTTTAATACAAAAAGTATATATAGTAAAAAAAAATCCAAGTAAATGAATATATTATACAAGTTAGTGTGTAACAGAACAAATCCCTAAAATAATTTTTAGGCATGGATAACTTCCAAATACTTGGTAGCTATACAGATCCTGACCAGCACTGCACTACACCATTTGTTTTCATGCAAGACACTGTCGGGAGGATGGAATACAGGACGGTATTCAACGTTCTATGGCATGCAATTAAGTCTATACACGTATGACGCGAAAAGGTAGGACCTCCGGTAGGAAGGCGGTGTCTCACTGGCACCAGCATATAGGCTGACGAGTGTACTGGTCAGAAAAGCATCAGTAGTCGGTCATATTATGCTTGCATGATGCACACTATCCAACACATTTTTCACCGATGGTCTATCAGAACCATATACAAAACTGCCATAGTCTAGTTTTGATCTTATCAAGGTCCTATAGAGGTGTATCAAGATTTTCCTGTGCAATCTTGTTCAATAACATGGAGTCCCCAGAAACAAGCTAATCCTCTACCATTCTGCCAATGTCGTTTGTAAAAGAAGAGCCCCACACCAGGTTATGCGCGTTAAAACTCTCAAAGAATATGTATGGGGTAAAAATTTGTTCAAAAAGTAGTTCTAGGCTCCTCTTGGTAACGTGCTCACTTAGTGGGATATCTATATTACACACTATAAACTACATTGGTATTGCAAAACGGACAGCAATTACTTGTAGATCAGTTACAACATTCTTTATTACATAAATATGTATATAATATATTATATCTATATAAAATAATATATATTGCCATGTGCGAGGATAGTGACTCCTCTGCTCATCCGATCATTGGTAGGCTTGTCGGGTCTATATTTATTGTACCCAAGAAACAATGGGCAATCAGTATGCCTCCTCTAATCATCCTATCATCGGTAGTCTTTTCGGTTTGATATATATATATTGTACCCAAGAAGCAATGGGCAATCAGTATGCCTCCTCTACTCATCCTATCATCGGTAGTCTTTTCGGTTTGATATATATATATATATATTGTACCCAAGAAGCAACAGACAATCAGCATAACTCCTCTGCTCATCCTATCATTGGTAGGCTTATCGGCTCTATATATTATATTGTACCCAAGAAGCAATGGGCAATCAGTATTACTCCTCTGCTCATCCGATCATTGGTAGGCTTGTCAGTTAGATAAATTTTGTGCCCAAGAAGCAACATGCGATTAGTAGGGAAAAAATGAGTCTCTTGCAAACACAATATAGATGGATGTAAGGACGTAACTATCTGTTTAATTTATTCAACACAAATATAAAAAAACTATAATTTCATTGTAATATCGTCATTAATAAATATATTATATTTCATTATCCAAGCATTCCATTACATTTATCCTTTATCATGATTAATTTTTAAATTTTATCAACCCTCTTTTCTTACCATGAGTCTCGTGGACTTCCAAACTAAGGAGAGATTTCATCTTTTCCAGGAGACTGCGGCAGAGTTTCTCTGTGCAAAGGTTTCGATATTGCCTTTGCGGCTTTTTTAGATATTATTTTCATGGTCCTATGCTAGATCTTATAAGTAAGACAATGGAGACTCAATTTGGTGGCCTCATCTTTTTAACAACCATTTCCTTCAGGAGTATTATAATTTTTATTATTAATATTATTATTATTATCATCATCATCCTCATCATCATTAATATATTTTGACACAATGAGGTATTTAGATCCTTAAACAATATTAAATACATAGTAAAATCCCTGTAAATTTACTATATAATTCACTTGCAAATATTTCCAGATGAGAGCACAACAATAAAATGACTAATTCATAATCCAATAATTTGTTCTAAAATTTTAAAAATAAATCTCTATATGAGAAAAAAATCTTTTTGAGATACTCCATATGAGTGTAACACTAATGGATTAATAGTATGATTTGGAGATGACACACCTTCTAAAAAAACTGCAGGTGTATACACTAAGCCCTATATTCAAAATACAAAAGAAACATAGAAAATTATACTAAAATTATTAAGACTGATTTCAATATGAAATAAAATCCAAGCGAATCACTACACAAGAGTGAAACTCAAATGGAATTTAAGAGACTTGTCTGGTGTATAAAACGAAGTAAATATATAAATCCATCCACACTCTCTCGTAAAAAAAACGAAGGTCACCATTAAAATAAAGATCCAGGTGAATAGGGGAATACTTGCGACACTACACCGAAATGTGATACACACTCAGGACAGCATTGCAAAGAGCCCACACAATGGATGTGGATCCCCTCTCAATAAAATCCATGTGTCAATGAAGTTTGCCCGGATCGAAGTCTGGCCATGATGACATCCTATTTCTAGACATTCGTGTCGAAGAGGGCCATAGCGACACGCCGTCATTAATGGGCTGCATTTCGTTCTGATCAATGGTCTAAACCTACTACTTGTATCAGATGCGTAAGACTCCAAGCCAAACATAATATTTTAGATCTAAATACATGACACCCAACCTCACCTCAGGAGGAAGATAAACTGCCTCCTTGACTGCCTGGTCCTCCAGTAGCAGATGCAGCCGAGGCTCCGGTCAACAAGAAATCACCCATTGACGACCTTGCCAGCCTAATCATGAAGCTTGGAATTGACATCGAGGACCCGATCGCAGAGATTTCTGAAGAACCAGCACAACTACCGGCGGTTGAAAGCTGCTCACTAGGACAGCGAGACTCCACTTACCTTAACGCCGTGATAGATAAACCGGATGATGTCCACGAGGGGTCCCCAGCACAATTTATTAAGCTACTACCCTTGGAAATAGAAACAGATATAGAAGCCCTTATGTGCCTTCGGCTCTGCAACTACAACTACGAGTCCATGGCGGTACAACCATTGAGACCGAATATGTTTAAAGGAAATATGATGTTCCGTACGCTTCGTGAGGGTGTGGTTATCACCAAACCTCGGGATGCACCTCACACGTTCCAGAGAACAACTAGCAACACCCTGATAGATCAAGTCATAGTAGAATGGATGGAACATGGTCTCCTCAGGGAAAACTACGTGGTGTGCAACGCCTTTCCACTATTTTTAATCCCTAAATCGGTAGGGACAGTGCGTGTGATCCACGATTTCTCTACTTATACGAACGTTTACTTGACCCCAATATTTTCATTTAAGACGGCTGGGATCGCCCTGCATTCGATTCCTCATGGATAATACATGATAAAGTCCGACTTGAAGAGTGGATTCTTTCAAATTCCAATTACAGAGAACTCACAACGTTACACTGGTGTGCATTATGGAGGCACCAAATACTCTTTCACTAAGCTTCCGATGGGGATTTCTCGCTTACCAGTGATTCTCCAACGTCACATGAACGAAGTGATTAAGAATATGAAAACGTCCATCCTCGGGTCCACGGAATTGCCTACCTCGATGATCTGCTGTTTCAAGCAAATATCCAATGGAATTTGCACCCAATTAAGAAATACGTGGCAAAGATGATCCATTCCATTAACGAAGCCAAGTCTGTAGTCATCCTGACGCAACACCCAACTTACTTAGGCTTCACAATAGACAGGACTTTCCTTACGCTCCAGTTTACAACTGCATCAACTAACCGGGGCAAATACTTCCTTCGGCACTTGCCGGAAGCGTACTGGAAGGATGTGCAGAGGATAGCTGGCTTCCTGCAAAGGATTTAGTACAATCGTAGCTGGCCAGGCTACCTCACTGCTCATCTTCACAGGAAGCTGCCTGCTGTGTGTGAACACCTACTGGAGCTACCAAAATGAACTAGGAAGAACTGGAAAAACCCGACAGAGTACTCAGTGACAGTCTTTAGTGACGTCACACCTTTCGCCACTGCCACCTGCCATCTTGCATCGGGCACGTTCGTGGCGAAGAGGTGGTTCTCCACTCCGCAATAAATCAACCATGCAGAAATGGTGGCGGGGCTTATAAAACTAAGTTGTTGCCATATAGAATTGCATCCAAAATCTATCCACCTGGGTGTCGATATCACCACGGCCTTAGCAGGAATAACATTGGGCCGAGGGCTAGTGTTTAACTACACGCACATGATGCATCTTGCCCTCTGGGCAGTGTACTTCAATATGTGGAACTTGACGTGTTTTAGATTGAGTCGGAGCTGAACCCAGCTGACCCTGCCTCCAGGCGTCTCACACTTGATGAATTGCTAAATGATGTTAATATTGAAATAATGAGAGAATATTATGTACCTAGAATTTGATCAACAAAGGCTTTGCCGGTATACCACTCCCGCTGGTGGCTGTCCTTTGGAACCTCCTATCTTTCAGCGCGCATGGAGGGGGATTCAACACAATCATCACCGGGAGGGAAAGGCAACAACCAATTACCTGAGAGACCAGCGTGAACAGGAATCAAGCAGAAGGCTAGCCATTTGTTTAACAAACTATTATTTTTAAATTTCTGCATAAGGGTTTTACATGAGTACAGTGTGGGCAATGCCAACATAAAGCTTATGTAATCGGTACATAGGAGACCAGATTGGTTGCAATTATGGTCTACTAAACACAAGATTTAAAAATGGCACTTAACTAGGGCATAAAAAACTGGATTCAGCAAGCCAACTATATTTAAAATCAAGCCCTTTCACAGCAAAGTCTTACCCCATGGAGGGCCCAGAGTTCGAACTATCAGATTAGATGCGCTAAAATCTTTGAAAGCAAGGGGAGAAGAGCTCATTAAAGGCCCTTTCATAAAGTATGTGTTGTGTTAACTCTATATGGAACTTGTCAAGATCAGATGACATTGAGGCAGCCATATTTTCCCGGGAGCACCTCGATCTGGGGAGGTTGAGATAGCCTTCAGAAGGACTAACCCAAAATGTCAAATACCGATAACATCTGTATTCCAACCAGCCTAATACTACGCCATATGGTTTCATACGAGACTCGGTGAGGGGAATAGATAATAGGGTGGTAATCAACATGCTTTGGCATGCAATGGTGCTTTGACAAGTAATATACTAGAATATATAACTGCCATTAAGCAAGATAAGGCTTACTGGCATAATAACAGATGCTGACGACTAGAATAGTACGGAAAGCCTCTGTAGTGAGTCGTATGCCAAAATGGTGGACACTATTTATCATAATGCCTAAGGTTTAGCGGAGCCATATAAAAAACTGCCATATTCAAATTTTGATCTTATAAAGGCCCTATATATGTTAATCAAGCTTTCCCTATCAGCACCCCAAGTGCGACTGCTTTAAGCAAATTGAGGACTTTGACACACCTCGCTTGCAGGTCTTTGATGTGAAGATTACATGCTAATTTAAAATCAAATAAAATCTCCAAAAACATTATGGTGACTGAAACTGGTAAGAGAACGGCGTTCATTAAAATATTGGGGGCTGGATGTATACCACGTAATTGATGAAAGTGTATGACCATCGTCTTGGCTGCGTAGAAGAGATAGCTAATACGCAATGCCAACGACCATAGATTTTTGACAGTGAGTTGTATCTGCTATTCAGCCCTATGGAGACCTGATGAACTTTAATAAATGGCGTAGTCATCCACATATGACATGAACGGACAGGTAAGCGCACATTGTCTGCAATACTATTTATTACAATAGCAAACAATGTACAGCTTAGATTGATGCCCTGAGGCACCCTAAATTTGTGGATAAAACCATCGGATAAGGTGTTATTTAATCTTAACCTGAAATATCTCTCTGAAATCAAATTAGTTATAAAAAAAAGGGGGAGGCTAGCTCGGAACCTCCAATTATAAAGTGTTTTCAATATTCAATACTGCCAGGTGGTGTTGTAAGCCTTCTCAAACTCAAATAAGACAGCCAAAGGTGCGGTTTGTGGAGGAAGGCATCACGAACTATTGACTAAAGGCAAACTAGATGATTCCTTATAGATCGGTTAAGGCGAAAATCACATTGAATATTGGATAGCGGATAGGGGGATTTTAAATACCTTATAAATTATTTCTTATACATTTTTATTTGGCATTTTTTAAAATAGGAGTAACGGTTTCTGGCCTCCATAGTGATGGTAACTGATGAGATTCCTAAGCACTCATTGTAAAGGACCAACAGGAGTGCCAGTCCGGCAGGGGCCAGCTGGTGCAAAATCTCACAATGAAGGTCAGGGCTGGTAGCTGTGCTGTCTGCTTGGCAGGGAATTGGTCAGTTCATCTAACGTGAAAGGGGTGCTATAGTTCTCCCCCCGACTATGACCAAATTAAATAATATTGCGCTCCATGACCCACTTATGTACTGCACATTTGACTACAGATTCTAAAAGAAAAAGTGTGATAATTATAAACAAACGTTAACTGGAAATTATATACATATAGTACTGTTAACACATTTATAATTTAAACTAGCTTGCTTGATTGGGACAAAAGAAAGTTCTTTAAGAGACATAGTATAATGAATTGCAATAGAAAGGTTATTTTATTACATAGGTAGATGGCTAACATACAGGTGCCTACACAAAATAGTAATATGGCCGGTCCTTTCCCTATTGGTACTGCCAGAGCATTCAATAGTACATGTATTTACTGACCCACTCCCTGGGGTACAATAACTAATATAATTCATACAATACTAATACTCAGCCAATAGGTGCCAAAAACGGGCAAAGAGAAAGAGGTATTATCCGCGTGGACCCCATATAGAAAAAAGCGGAGTTCCGCGCTTGACTCACCCAAGCTAATATCCCACGCGAAGCGTGGCAACAAGAATAATTCAATACATTGAACACACTAAACCAACTGGGTCCTAAAATAGGTTAGACAACTTGGATGTAGCCATAAAAACAAGTGTGTAATTCTAAGGACTCAAAAGAGAAATATCGTGCTCACTGAGAATAGCAAACCATTTGGACTAAATCCTCATTACATCTGGAGCTCAAGGCTCCTATATCGAGGATATATCATATGGATATAGGAAAAACACGGCCGCTTGGACCAATATAACAAGTCTCAGGGACTTGAGCAACACTAGTCACTGTTACAACATCAACAGAGTTGAAGACAAAATAATCGTAATAAGTCTGTACTAAGTCTGAAATAAACAATAAGTCAAATTGACTTATTAAATAAACAATTTATAATATTTTAACTAAACAATAAGTTAAATGGACGTCGCCTCAATACTTAAGACATCGGAGAGGATATTCCTTGGTGGCGTGGTGGTGAGAACCACGTCCAACACATCATGGCCACCGGTTCCTTCGTGTAGAGACATCTTCCTCGGAGGCGCTGCGATAGTACCACGCCCAATACTGCATGGCCACCAGTTCCATCGTGAAGAGAGATTTTCCTTGGAGGTGAAGCGGTGAGAACCACGCCCAATACTGCGTGGCCACTGGTCCTTTCGTTAAGAGAGGTTTTCCTCAGAGGCGCGATGGAGAGTACCACGCCCAACACTGCGTGGCCACCGATCCTTTCGTGTAGAGAGGTTTTTCTCGGAGGCGCGGTGGAGAGTACCACGCCCAATACTGCATGGTCACTGGTCCTTTCGTGTAGAGAGGTTTTCTCAGAGGTGCGGTGGAGAGTACCACGCCCAATACTCCAGGGCCACCGGTTCATTCGTGAAGAGAGGTTTTTCCTCGGTGGCGCGGTGGTGAGAACTACGCCCTATACTCCATGGCCACTGGTCCCTTCGTGGAGAGAAGTTCCTTCTTCAACGACGTGATGTGATAGAATAATTTTGTAAATCTTAAAAATCTTAGAGTACCTATTTTATACCCTTTTTTGGACTTGAACGGAACAAAAAGAAATAGACAAAAGATGTGATAACACAGCTGATGATAAGAGCTCGCGGGGTGTGGAAAAGGGAAGGTTCTAAGACACGCCGCCACGACAGTGGCGCTCGAGGGTCGTGGGAGCAAACCTAACATAGGTTTAGTTCTTTTCTACGACAGAAGGGGTAGAAAGTTGATGTGCCAGGAAGCACTCTGTCGCCATTAGTGTTCTATATTATGCTAGACGGCATGTTGGCGTTATCCTATCCCATCCATACACGGTGAGTAAGTTTTGAAGCATATTATTCCTCAATATATTAGCTTTAATTGTCTTCTTTGGATTCCACTATTGTAAATTTAGTATTTTTAGCAGATTTGTATTATTAAAATGACTTGTAGTATTTTCTATTGAGGGCACGTGGATCATATCCGAGTCCATCCAGTCCTTAACAGTAGGTTTTGAAGGATATTATTATAAAATATTTCAAATCTAATCCTCTTCTTTGGATTCTGCCAATATAATTATTATAACTTCGTATTTTTACGTAGCCTCATTGTGTAGGTGTCAACTTTACATGATTGACACGCCACACTAAAGTGAGTATATATGTAGCTGTAGCCACCTTCCCCTTATCCCCACACATTTAAGACGCAGACACGAATGGGGAGGGGGGGGGGGAGGGGAAGGGGAATGACATAGCCGTCCTTTCTCTTGCACGTTATTTTTCCTTATAATTCGGTAAATTTCAGTGTTGTGCTGAGCGGCAAGTTCCTCACAGATTTTCCCAATGCTCACATAGTTGAAGTCATAGCAACTGATCACTCCATTTAAAACATTAAGGAACCTGTGTGGCTCTACCTTCACCTGTTAATGAGCTGAGTTGCATCACGGTATTTCAGTTACTGCCACTATGCTCGCCATCTGAATATAATTGATGGTCTGAATCATAATCTTGCAATCGCTCAGTTTACTTATAGAGACCGTTGATTTTGTTTCTCCATTTATCACTTTTTAGAGGATAAATGGTTTTACACGGAATAGGCTCTAACCAGCATCCACTCGGGACCTTACCAGGAAGCGGGGTTTGGGCCTCACTCCTTCCTGTGATTTTTTTAAAATATAGCTGGACGACCTTACCCGTCTCCACCTATTATCTTTATTACGGTCCTTTGAGAAGCCTAGCATTTTGTTGCTAGCAGGGTATTGGTGGGAAAAGTGGCTTTTAGACGAAATATATCAACATTTGCGTGGAAGAAGAGAGTGGTAGACCATTCAGGGAAAAAAAATGTACTTCCACACAATAATGTAATGGACATTGTGTTGATGTTACGTGTTGATGTTACGTGTTGATGTAACGTGTTCCAATATGTTTCTCAATGTAGCTTATTTTTTTAGTTAACATAGTGCTTCCTATTAGTTGTATGAAGTATGAAACGTTATATTTACAATCCAATTTTGATAGGAAGAACCTTATCCGACATATAGAAGTGAAGCTAAATCTAGTTTAAGGCAAGTCGTATGATCTGTCACATATGTATAGCCCACCAGCTAGGGTTCTTCTGGAGGAACTTACTAGCGTTTGTTACAATTATATAATTTGTTCAGTCTAGTCTTGTTCTTTGTTTCAAAGTGTTTGGAAATTTCACGGAGAGTATTATTTTTATACCGAGACTAAATTTGGCACACAAAGAGAGCTGGGCAGTAGATCAAATTTAATTTAAACCATTTATAATATATGTTAAATTGGATTGTACAGTTAAAATACTTATTAATTTTTGTACATTGCTTTTCTTTTGTAAAATAGACAACGAAATTAAAAAAAGAGTGCAAACCAAAGACAAGAGTTGGTGTAAGAACGGGGGTAAGGGGGGGCATTAGGGCATTCCTTCTCTGAAAAGAAATTTCCTCCCCCTAACTGTAATAAACTATTCCCTCCCCTTGAATAAATTTCCCCCTATGTAGATTTATCTCGCTCCCCTATGATATTATATAATACGAAACGGAAATGTGGTTTTGGATCAAAATCTTAATAACGTCTAAAGACATCCAATCTTCAAAAATTTGTTGGCAGAAGACTTTTTTAAATAGATTATAGAGGCATCCAATCATCAAAATTTCCAGAAAAAGGACACTCAAAATAGCTTCTAAGAACATCCCATTTTCAAAAATTTTCCGGGGGAAACCATTTAATATACTTTTCATAATTGACACCTAATTCTAGGCAAAGACCATTATTAATAGCTTCAAAAGGTTTAGGGGGAGCAATAACTCCAAATAGTTTACAAAAAAGTCTTATTTTCAAATAATTTACAGACAAAGACCACTGTAGTTTTTTTATGGACATTTGGTGGGGGTGGGTCTCTAGCCCCCTCAATCCCCCCTCTTTTTGCTTACTGTAACCTAGACAAATAAGTTTTCGCCTCAAACGAAGTCAAATATTACAAAGCAGGGGTACCCGTGCTTAGCCCATTGTACCGGTACCAGTTTGAGCACCTGGGGGGCCTTATTATATATATTTTTTTATCAATATCAGCTCTTCCTTTGGAAAATGGATTGTACTTGCGAAACAAAGTATATTCGACCTAGCCGAGCTAGCTTATCAAATTGAACTCTTGATTTATTCACAATACATGCTTAAATTAAGATCTTAGGAAAATTTATCTGCAAGAAATAAAACCTGACCACACTTCATTAGCAAACCAGACTAACGCCTTTATTCAAGTGAAGGGAAGGGCAGGATTTCAACCCCCGCCCAGATAGACATGAAACGCATGACTTGAAGTATGAGTTAATAGATGTAGTGTCAGAAAGGATTCTGTTTATGGTGACCCTATTATAGTAGGTTTTTTTTTAAAAAAAAGAACATTTTTTACCACCGCATTTTACTACCGGTCTATCCAGAACAGTGGTGTAATGGTCAGTGCACCTGGATACGAACTTAGAGGTCCTGGGTTCGGTTCTCAGCTGGTTCCTTGGGTATTTTTCTCTTAACGGGAATTATCCCAATGGACACCAAGAGTTTGTTAACTAGGCTTTAGTTAGTTTTAAGACTCCCACTGGCTCACACCTTCAAAGCCCTGCCTGTTAGTACCACCCTACGAGGGTGAAGCGGTTGAGGGCCGGGAAGTGATTCACCTCTCTTCGACACTCTTGTTCAAGGGTAAAGTTTGGGAAGCACCATGTGTGTAGGGATGTGTAAAAAGTATCGACACTTTATTAATATCGATATTTTCCTTTCGATACCAGTATTTTTTTACTTGATACTTTTTTCCGATACTTTTACTGATATTAGTACTCACTCTCCGGAATCGGATCAGTATCGAAAGAAACAACTTTTTTGTTATTTTCACTATTGTTGGGATTGAATTTTTAGTAGGGTGCACTGTGGAGGAAGAACAAATGACACTAATTCTCAATTCTCACTTATTTTCTGCATGACAAGCAAGAAGAACTTTATCTGGTATGGTAAAGCCTTTTATAAGATCCATCATACAATACTTTCTATCACACTTTCCAAGTTCCAACATATAACATAGACGGGATGGACCTAAGTATACCATATTATGATTAAATCATTATAATTTTCAGTGTTTAAATAAATATGAACATACAATTATGATGCTAAAATTAAAATTATTATTACTTGATAAAAAAAAAGTTTTCCAGATTAAAATTTTGATACCGATACTTACTGTTATGAATATTTTTCTTTCTATACTAGTACGGTATCGATATTTTTCTTCCGATACTTTTAATGAGTATTTTATCGATACTTTTTTTTTTATACCACATCCCTACATGTGCATCCCTTGTGAAGTGTTGGGTGCCATGAAAAAGTGGAGGGTGAAACGCCATACGAAGAATCAATCAAATGCCTGTTACAAGCAGGTGCGACACTAAAGAAAAACCACTACTTCCAAAATTTTAGAGATTTGAAACAAACGGGGCAAACATTACCACTAGCAAGACACAACAACGTTCTCTTGGCGACACGAACCATAGGCCTATAATTTTATTAAAATGGGTCAAAAATAACAAATGGGGGGAAATAATCTATCAAATGCGGATCAAACCAAAATAAAATGGGGCTAAAAATAAAAATTAAGGTAAAACGAGAAGGATTTAAATGTAGGTTCAAAGACCCAAAATGGTCAGGATTTAACACGATTACGGCAGGGTCAAATATCTCATTGACAGGGAGAAAGTCAACGCCAGTAGGGGAACCTGGAGTTATACGCTATGTATTTATTGCGTCGATGGTTTTAGGGATATGTATAGGAATTATACCCGAATTCAAAAAAAAACGCCATCATTACACCCGACCGAGATTCAAACGTCGATCTCCCCGTCATCGGTAGTCTAGTCTACTGCTAGAGTAGCGCGTTAGACCACGCGGCCAAATAGGCGATTCCGGGATAATATACACAGGACTATTTTGGTAGGATCAATTACCTAAGGTACAGGGCTACAATATTGAACATGTACAAACGATTACGTCCCCGGGAAAATACTATCATCTACGCCATTACAATACTATTAACATAACACCAACGCCAGTGAAGGCATCTGGCAGTGGTGACGTCACTGGGCCGAGGGGTCTTGTACCTTACTTCTAGGCACTGCTTAAAACTTTAAACAAAATAGTAAATTTATTTTACCATGAAAATAATTTTGGGATAATTTTACATAAGCAGATATTTACAATTTTGATATCTCCACAACTATATATGAGACACAAAATAGCTTATAATTGTAAAGCTGTAGTACTATTACAAAAATTTAAGTATTTAAATTTGGAATATATTTTATAGAACCAATAGTTTCTGAGCTGTACGTAAACGTAATTATTGTTTAATGGAGCCCTTTGAAATATGTTTTTTAACACCGTGTATTAATTCCTGTTCAAGCTATATTCATACGTCTAATGACGCTAGTTAGTTATGGATAAGAAAAGTTGAATTTAGAGGAAATGTACCCTACCCGCATTTTCGTGGAAGGAAAGTGTAACAATATTTAAGAACAACCACCTTCAGTACATCCGACCGAGATTAGAACCCCAATCTCCCTGTTATCGGCAGTCTAGTCTATTGGGAGAGTGATGCCTTAGGGTTCGGCCAGACTGACAAGCGTGCGAGCGAGTGAGCGCGCAAGCGACTGGGTGGCCAAACTGGCGAGTGAGCGAGCGAGCGCGTAATTAGCAGAGGGACAGTATTCACATATACGGTTGATTCGGATCTGCAGTATGATTATTTCTTTGAATGAGTAAATAAAAAACTTTTTAATACAATTATTTTCTTGGAGACACGTTTTTTTAGTTCTTTACTACTTATTAGGTACATAACATTCAATATATTACAAGAAATGGCCACTTCTTCCCAAAGTTTGTCTGTAAGATCCCGTCTTCCTAAATTTGCATGGTCCTCCCTCCACAAAGCTGGTCTTGACTGAACCTCGATGATAAGGCCCTCTTTATTCCCCTTCACCATGTTCACTAATCTATAAACACGCACCCTCTGAATACTTAAAAACACCTAGGACGGTATGCGAGAACGTAGTGAATGCTTAGTGGACCAGTTGTGTGATCCCAAGTACACTATCGCTCCACCTTTTAACCTATGATGACGCAAGCAAACCTACGTGGCATCCACTTCCTTCCGTGACGTAATTTTGTGTGTGTGTGGGGGGGTCAAGTAGCCAGTGACGAGACGATTCGGTAACATTGCAAATATTTTTAATGTACTGAAGTGATTTAAAATCAGATTAGCCGCACCAGTGGCGGAATGATGCGTTGCACTCCATAGCTTTTGACTGGGAGGTAAAGGTTCGAAGGCTCAGTGAACTGAAGGTGATTCTTAAAACTTATTTATTGTTGTGGTTTTTTCATATTCTCCAAACTAATGGCGATTATTATTTGTAAGGGCCTACTTTGATTATAATATTGAAGTATTTTAACATATCGGGCTTACATATAT
>CABFOV010000892.1:0-20101 GCA_902141375.1 Timema poppense
CAGTCCGACTACTAGACAAGTATCCACACCAGTCCGACTACTAGACAACTATCCACACCAGTCCGACTACTAGACAACTATCCACACTAGTCCGACTACTATACACGTATCGACACCAGTCCGACTACTAGACACATCGACACCAGCCTGACTACTCCAACAGGCATGTTGCACCAGGGTTATGAAGGGAGTAGGCCTACTGTTAGATGATGACCGGACGCATGAGGCATATGAGCGTCCGACGCCCGCCGCCCGTCAAGGAGTGGGGCAGGGCGCGGTCTCACCCTGGGAGGCGGGCTCCATGCAGCGGCCCCGGATGCTGCGGAGATGGGAGGGGTGGGCGTCGGCGCAAGCTTCGCTAGGAGAGACTCTCTCATAGATGGGTAGAAGCGAGACGGAGAGAGGGAAAAGAGAAAACCAATCGAGGAGATGGTCGTCCCTCGCCATCTTGAATTGCAATATATTTATCTGCGAATCGCTATAAAGATAAGATTTTTTTGTTTTTTTCTGATCAAACATTCAATACCATTGAGAGGTTGCAGTCATGTTTTTACGGTGGTTCAATGTTTTCTTAAGATGTAGTTTGGTATAGTATAATTCTGAAAGAAAATAAGTTTGGAAAGTACAAACATATTTAATGGGATTTATGTTGATCACATGTCAATAAATTATTAGTACAATTTTATAAGTTAGTTTTTAACCCTATATGACAAAAGTAGTCGTTGATGATTAAATAATCATAGTTTTGGTAACTTTTATAACTGTAAAATAGTGTTTTTTTTTAAAATTTGTCGCCTTGCCTAACTATCTATTCGGATTATACGCATATGTATTAATTATGTTATGTGTTAAGGATGAATAAGGTTGAATATATAGTAAACTACTCTTCATTTGCGCGGAGAAGGAGTGGAAAGCCATTTAAGAAGATCAACCCTAGGTACACTCAACCATGATCCTATTCTTTCTAACAAAATCCTACTATATGGAACTAACGAGAATTATTATATTATTTGTTTTTAAGGTATTAATAAGACGGATAAAGAGAATATAACTTAACTTTCCAACATTATTTTAAGACCTTAGAGTTGTGTGATAAATAACAGAGTTCCAAATAGCAGAATTGCCATAAAAATACTTTTAGAATTGATTAAAATAATCTAACATTAACAGAGGATCAGCTGTTAACGATCAACACCAATTTTCTAAAGTGACAGCTTCCAAGTGTATGGTTTGGTGTGCTTATAGTTACACAGAAAATAAATCGATTTATAGTAACTAATACATGTCATGTAAGGTTCTTCTCTTGGTGCTTCCACTATAGATTCATGGTCACCTGTATGATAGTTTAATTTACGGTTGAATCTCTATTCTGGTACGTTTATTGAATTAGTTTTCACGACCTTTTGTGATTTGATTTTAAAAATAATTTTTGAAAATTTGTTTTGTTTGCAGAAAATAATGTTGGACATACGATAAAGCACCAAATAAAAATAAAGTAAACGATAGGTGGTATAAATGTTAGAAACTGTTGCATTATTGTTGTTATTATTATTATTATTACTACAATCTTTATCATCCTGATGGTAAATCTTGGCTCATGCTTTAAATAGTTCAGATCAGTGGGCAGACAAACTAAATGTAAATTTAATCTGATCTGGTTTGCCAGTTACGTTAGAGGTAAGGATTAAATCCCGGAAGGTAGAAGAGAAGGTGGTTTATTTTAAATAGTTTCCCACTTTCCCTTAGTGAACACGTGGGTGCATTTATTATAGTTCCACCTTTCTAAGCTTATTGGTGTGATTAAATGCAGATCTCCCAAACGAGTTACGAGATGCGGTAAACGACAACACACACAAAAAAAAAAAGCTTGAAAGTATTTGACGTCTGTCAACCGGACAAGAACCTAACCTGGAGGCCAGCAGGGTGTTCAATATGCGGTCCGTGTCCCCCACTTCACTCGCGCTAGATGCTGCACGATATCTTCTCTTTGTCAGACTGAATGTTGATTATGGGAAGATACGACGTGACAGAAGACTAGTTTCGGGCCATTCAGGTATGGAGAGACCATTACAGGAATGAGCCAGTGACCGTGGTCAAGATCATTTAGGTGGTGGACCACACACATTGACCGAGCTTGGATCAAATATCGACGAGGTCAAACCATTATTAAAGAACCTTCCTATGCGTTCACCCCTTATTCCCCTCCATTGATACTGATTGAAAGAGATTCACATCTGATTAGAGGCTATCCCTTATAACTGAACAGTACTAACCTTACCCAATCGTACCTAACCTAATCTAACCTATCCTAGTCCAGCCTCGTCTAACACCCCTAAATTCAAGGCATCAGATTGATGAAGTGTGCACTATCGGTGGTATAAGGGATGGAACCAAGGAGGGGGTAAGGGGGTACTTTCCCTCTCCCCTGATCACTCGTTGGTGGAGTCTGGGAGGGGCCAGTTTTAGGAAAGGTTCTGTAAATGAGCTAATCATGATTATCGTGACCAGTTAGATATAAAATGTTTGTTTAGTCTCATCTCTTTATTTTAATGGCTTAATATTTCTTAACCTAGTCCAAAGAGTCTCCGATATATTTTTTATGTTGAAGGCAAAATAAGTCCCAATGTTTTTATCAATAAAAATACTACTCTATAATAATAAAAATACTTTAAAAAGAGCAATTAATATCAAGATATTGTGATGACCGTATAATTATTATAGTCGTGAAATTTGTATCTTATTGGATTCTAAATATCACTTTTCTAGGGCTGGGACCGGTAAATTGTCATTATTTTGTTTTTACTTTTCGACGACCTTTATTTAACTTCCATAAATATAGACCTTCATGATATAAATTATATATACATACACACACACACACACACACACACATATCAAATTGGTTTATACATAAAGAAACTATCAAATAATAGCTCAGTGGTAGTGGTAAGTTATGTTCGCGTACTTTTTTTTTATTCAATCTAAATAAGCACATACATAACGCCACCCCCCCTTCCCCCCTTAGCAGTTTGGGTAAAGAAATGTTCAGGTTCCCCTGATCGCAGGGCTATAAACTTATTATTTAAGCACGATTCTTGCCGAAAAAGGTTTAAAATAGTCACTTGCGGTAAAGTGTATTGTGCCACTTAACTATATAGGGTCTCATAAAAAGTCATGGATGTCTTTAAAAATTGTTTAAATAGTGACAAAAAAACCTTAAAAAAGTGGTCAACAGTGACTTTTCAACATAAAAAATGTACAAATTAGTGACTTTTGCCTCCGTATTTTCAGGAATTCATAGTATTTATTTATTTCATGCAGACGAAATTATATATACACGAGCTAAAATAAGGATGCAAGGGGGAGGAGGTGTTGAGACAAAATGTGTAATTTATGATTAGTAAAAAAAAAATATTATTTATTGTTCTAACTATTTGTAAAAATTTTTTTGTGATTTTCCCCAAATAGATTAGGGCTGATTTAATCAAAGATGAAGCATGAGCTGTAACTGATTATAACAGTTAAAATGGAATTCTTATAATGGGAGAGTAACAACGTCATCCTTTTCTGTACACATTTGATGAAAAAAAGCCACTAGCACTTAAACCACACAGGTTTTGAGCTTACAGATGGCGTCACAGCCAATCTAACTGGTTGGATAATTAGGTCTACTGACACTTAAAAGATCTATCTCCCTTAATATATTCTTAAGCTTTAATCTGGATGAGGGATTTCTTGAATTTTTTTAGGGTGTTAATTGCTAATAGAGAAGATTATTTAATAATTATCAACACATAGGTTTTTGATAAAAAGAAAAATGTTGTCCTCGTTATTTAAATTTTATTGATTCATAAAATGATCAAGTTTATTGTATTTGTCCTTCATAAAAATTAAGCCACCAAAAATGTCAAAATTTCCAGATGTTTAATTAGTGGTAGCTGTGTTCTATCAGCAGGTAGGAGCACATTCTAGAGCCTCAAGTGTGGTTCATAAGGACTCTTCAATAAAATAAAATTACAATATAATCTGGGACGGACTCGAACACCACCGGGGCTCTGGGACCCCTCGGCCGGCCACCAGACTCCTTCAAGATTCTGGCGACAAAAAAGTTAGTCACTTTTAGTGACTTATTCAAAAAAGTGACTTTAAGATTGAAAACGTGACCGGTTGTGAGCCCTGCTATATGGGCAAGTGTTTTGATTACAACGAAATACTGTAAACAATAACATATCTATTATCATTTGTAGGTGTTTTCAGGCTTTTAGCATATATTGGGTTAAAACCAAGGACTACACTTAAAGAGCCCATCTCACACCCCCGGTTAAGGAGTAGCTTAAATAGTTACAGCTTAAACCAGAAGTCAAAACTTTGAGAGGTTTTCTGTATTTTTCTTTGGAATACAACGGAATTACGACCAGTAAATCAGTTAAAATTTATTTAAAAAAATTACAACAAAAATGGTATATGACCATGTTAAAAGACAACAAAGGGGAATCAGTTTGTAAGAATTTTAATCTGCTTTGGTGGCTGCAGGGTCTCTGGGGCGTCACTCTCACAATGGACTAAACTGACAATGGCAGGGAGATCGGGGTTCGAAACGTGATTTGTTCTAATGAAAGTGGTTTTCCTAAATTTTTTCCTTTATTGATCTACGAAAATACAGGTACGCTTCCTCTAAATTCAACCTGCTCATTCCTAACTAAATAGCGTAGTAAGTATATTTATATGCCTATAGTGTTTTGTATAGTATTGTATAGAGACGCGCGTTCCAAAATAAGGGAGAAGTTGACAACATTAGTTTCAGCAAGTTTGGTGGAGTGGTTAATGGTTCCATCTATTAAAAATGGTATGGTGAATGGTACGGTGAATGGTACGGTGCTGCGCACAGATATTCTTGCTCTTTTACCTATTAATGATAAAATTTTCTCGTAGAATTTGTGAAACTAGATATATCAGAGAGCGGGCATTAAATAATAGACAATGTAACAGAAACATAAAAGAAAAGTATTTTCTTATAGCTTGGAAACTATTGCTTTTATACAAATGTATTTCAAATAAATATTCTCTATATTTAAAAATTATACTTTTTTCAATGATAAGCTATTTCCTATCTCAGAGAGTTAGAAAGATATAGACAAAATTTGAAATTTCCGCTTTTGTAAGATACACTCAAAGTCATTTTCACACGAATGTTAGAGTCGCCATTTTGTTTGTAATGTTAAACAATGAATGTATACGATTTTTAATCAAAATCAATTAGTCGGTTTTGAGAAAATTAAGTTTTGTTATTTCAGCCTTAAGCAACCTACCATTATTTTTAAGGTTTAAGATTTAATTCCATAAATGGGGGTAACCCTATAAAGACCCACGGTACTAAGTTTTAGCCCTATTGGGAAAATTGTTCCGGCTCTAGGCCAAGTTACTGACACACAAAGAGATGGCGTTACGAAAAACACTTTTTCGATTACAGTGGATCATGAATCCGCGACACCCATCAAAATCTCAAGTTTGATATTTTTTTTACAATCATACTTCTCTCTGAGGGAAAAAGAGAAAGTAAAAAGTTCCATTCAGTAAAAATGTATATTCTAGATTCAAATTAAATTTATAAAATCTGAATATGATACCCACTTAGATTTTGAATCCAATTAGAATAATTCAAACGTTAAGAGTAGGAATTTAAAATTGAATACGAATCTTAGTTATTTGGTTATTAATATATGTGACTTCAAAGTTTCACACAAGCCAAGCTTTTTCCGGAAATGTTTCCGTTTGTAGTATATTCATACTAGCTATAGATGTTTATAATTCACCCTCCTATCTTGTGGCAGTAAATAAACATTGCAATACATAGTTTGAACGAGACCTTCACTACACCTAAGTTGGAAAGAGTTGCGGGGGGGAAGCAATTTTTAGAGTTCAAATTAACTTTGTACCATCTTTACATTCCTGGTGAGTCAGTCACTCCCTATACCATGTCAGGAAAGGGCTGTAGGGGCGTGGGTCCATCGCTTTTAAAGCAGATATTTTTATTCCAATGTTAAGTAGCTGTCAAAAGATTTTAAATGCATAGTTTTCATTTATAAAGAGCACGTTATATTTGTTCGTTTGCAATAATTTTATATGCATTTAGAATGCTTTAAACCAAAACATATAAATCGAGTCATTTGAGGCAAATTATTAATAAATTCGGGGAGGATATTTTTTTATAAAGAGAGTGAAATACTTTTCTGTAAAATATGTGACTTGAAAGTGGCTGGCATCAGATTAAAGATTTAACCATTCAACAGCATATCAGTCGCAACAAACATGTCCGTGGTATCCAGAATATTGATCAAAAGAAAACCTCTCTATTATCACTTGTACAAAATGCATCCACGAATCAAGAAAAATCCTCAACATTTTATAAAGATTTGTGTGACGTTCTGGTATATGCGAACATTCCTCTATGGAAACTGAGCAATGTTAAACCAAAGGGTTTCCTGGGACTGTCTACGGGTCATTCTATTCCAGACAAGTCCACACCGACAGACCAGAAGAAATATTTTAGCTCGCGTGTATAATGTAAATCCGAACCCTTGTAATAAATACATAAAATTATGGAATCTCAATAAAAAAAAGTTATATTTTGCAAAATTAAAGTCATTATTTAGAGTTTTAGCGTCATTTTATAGGTCTTTATTTTGGCAATTTTAAGTTCATCAAAATCCGAGCCCTGCTAATAACATTAGTTTGTGAATTTTCAATAAATATTGTAATCCACAAATAAACTAGTATGATATATTTTTTTAAATTTTACGAAGGGGGAGGGGGACTTAACGTGCAATATATTAACAGATTTATTAGATTAGTATATGACTTATAAACTAACTTAACTATATAAATGACATAATACCAAGTTTCATTAGTGATGCATTTTTTTGGACATCTCTAGAATTAAACCTGAGACCGTTAAAACAGAATTTATTTAAAATTAAGCTAGCTTTTCTACATCACTTTCTTGGGAAAATGAAACTACTTGATACATTTATTTAAAACCAACGTTGAACAACGATAAGAAGGGTGACCCTCAACATCCGGACTAGGTCAACTGTAAACTTACGGAGTGGAAAGGGGGAGGGGGGGGGTAAAAACGTGACCTATGGAGTGGAAGCTGATCTTCTCGCCCTGATGCACGCGTCAACTCCCAGATGGTCAGCTGTTTGGGTGTATCTGGTCAGAGAAAGATACATCTAGAGTGCCCAAATGAATCGTTCTATTTTGAAATAACCTCACTGGAGACAGAGAACGGCTTATGTCCAATATCAAGGTAGTTTATTTTAAGGTTGCAAAATAAGGCTGATATTTTTTTTGTGGGAAACTCTCCTAATGTGAGTGTGTGAGGGGGGGAGGAGGGGGGGCAAACGATCGTTGCACTAAGACGTGGTGCAGACATTCAGAAATCCCGTAATAGCTAAAAAGATTTTTTTTACTCAAAAATATTGATATTAATATTGCATATTGATTGTAATATATTATTTACGAATGGTACCTTCCGAAGTAAACGTAGGTTAAAGCACAAACATAAAAACAACACAAAATTGAGGCTTGTCAACTCATAAGCTCAGTTATAATTTATGTAATTTCATCTTCAAAATAATATATGTGTAGTCGAACTTGGTCATAACGACCTCGGCTATTCCGTCAACTCAGGCGTAGCGTCATTTTTTCAGCAGCCCGGTCAAAATGTAATCTATTAGTTATAAAAACCTATGTTTTAGCGTCCTTACCCGGTTGTAGCTTCAAAAACTTCTCTGATATTTATTTTACTTTAAATTTTAATTCACTTTAAATTGTATTTAAATGTACATTTATGGGGGGGAAAGACCCTGAAAAAATTTACAATTCCTACAGAATTCTATTTTATAGCAAGCCGGGAGTGTACTGGTCATACAGTGCGCTGGTCTAATAATAGAATGAATGTCAAACCAAATTCAGGGAGAGGGTTGCGAGACCTTAGGTGCTTCAAGGTCAAAATAAAGAGAGGACAAATCCTCATTTTCACTGAGCTGGCTGGAACTGTCTCGTGTGCGCGTCTAAGCTCAAGGCCAAGGTTTTATTTCCGGGTGTTGTCGAACTTGTCCGATGGTTGAAGGAACACCCAATTAGTAAGGTCGAACTGGTCCGATGGCCAGTGCGAGGGATTGCAAGGGTCACTGTCGAACTGGTCCGATGCTTATTATAAAGGGGTGGGAGGGGAGGGAGGTTATGTTAGGTTAGGTTCACCCACGTCATCTGTAAATAATTGCGCCGAACACCCTTTCATTTTTGAACACCGCCACTTTTGGCCCGTTTGTGTCTTGTCCGCCTTAGAATACCACTAATTTACACCCTCTCTCACATAACATTGAAAACATCACTGCACACCACTCTGCAAACAACTGACAATTACTAATTGGGTGGTCCTTCAACCATCGGACCAGTATCGACAACACCCCCCAGCCGCTGCCTGCGAGCTTGCCATCGGACCAGTTCGACAAGACCCTTCGGTAAGGGCTCGAAAATTCCTTTTGGAATGTCTTGACCGTCGGACCAGTTCGACTGTACCCTTATTTCCGTGTGTTTTAAGTTAAACTTTAGTTTAGGTAGTCATTATACGTAGGCCTACATTTCTAACAATATTATAAGCTGTATAATTTATTTTACAGAAAGAAGAGTTCAAAAGATAATTAAAGATTACTACGGGGAACAGACCTAAATGTAAGTTATATAAATCAGTACATTTTTTTAGTATATATTCTTCATTTATAAATTAAATGCAATCTGAAATTTGTGATAAGTTCATCCTTCCAAGCTATTAAATATGTTGCTACCTCTTTTATAACGTCACTTTGACATAACGTCCAAATTTGTTTGGCCCCTTCGATGACGCTATAACAAAGTTCGACTGTAGACTATATTTCAGACGAAAAATATTTGTAAACTAAAAATACTTCAGACGTTGACTCTTTATTATATATTACAATTAAAAAATAATAATATTAGGGGAGTTGAAACTTAGAACACCTACAATGATGACAATCTTGGCCACAGTGGCATTTTTTTGCTTCATATTTAATTTTGTAATAGTTTAATGTAATGTTCTTAATATGTAAAACCCTTCATGCCATTTAAATCGTTCAAAGATGCACTTCAACAAGGTATGTATGCTATGTTCTTAAAAGTAAACTAATGGTAGCCATTGCCTTTAGTTTTGTCCAGTTTCTTCAAAAAACTCCAACACCTCTTGGATTTGGCTAGCAAAGTTGACCAACTCGTTTACCATTTTATGTGAATGTCTGTTCGCCGACCAAAATCAAGTAGAGGGATTATGATAAAACTAGTCCGATCGGAACTAAAACTGATTTCTTCTTACCCCCTTCTCGTTCAGTGGACGCTGAGAGGGAACGAGGGGTAGACACTCACCCGCAAGCTGCTGGTGGGATTTTGAACGCAGTCTCGAGACTTGAGGCTGTCTCAACAAACAGGTCTGAGCAAGCACTGAACTTGAGGACCAAAGTCGCGTGGGTGGTCCTGGGCAACTTAGCTATAACTTATAAGACACTTCATTTATAGAAGAAATGGAGAGCAGTAGTTGTTGTGTGTCTGTTGGGGCGTACATTGTGTTTCCATACAAACCAGCCCTCCATTCAGACTCGACAGACGAGCCGTACACTCATAAATACTGGCCCTAGTGCCATCTAAGAGTGAGTTTAACTATTAGTTTTACGCCACGCCACGTCTTACTATCAGTCAAGGACCCGTATTTAATTACACTAATAAGTAGGTATTTGGAAGATCGAATTAAGAACATTCATCATAGAAGGCCCAACTCAGCTACCGGCTCGCGTCTGCGTTTATGTGTGTGCATGCGAGGTTTGGGAGTAAATGGGAAAAGAAGAGATCTACAATATGCCAGAAATGTGTGCAGTTTATTCTTTTTGAACGTTTACTAGAAGCTTCCCACGGTGACGAAGGGGGATAAAGTTTCTTGTTATAATAGCTACAGTATGTCCCTATTAAGACAGAACGAAGATTTGTGCACACAGCTTGTCTGTGAAGTAATTCTAAAATGGTCAAAAATGGCCTTTTCAATGCAGCTTTCATCCAATTATAATTTAATATCTCAACAATGTTTTGTGTTAGGAACTTCTAATAATTCTTTATTTCCATTAGGTTTAAAACAAAAATGATCCAATTTCAATAGTGTTTGTGTAAATTTACGATTTATAGTCGATTGTCACAAAGTTTACTTGACATATGATGCACGCTCTTAAGGGGAAATGTGCACACATACTTTCATGGAGGGAGTGTGGGAAACAATTTAGGAACACATCACCCTAGTACACCCAACCAAGATTCAAATTACAGCTTCTTTATCACTGCCAAAATAGACTAAACGAGCCCGACATCTAGTTTACGTGTCCACCGATATCGGTGTGAGCTAAAACAACTGAAGAAGAATAGAACGTGTTTAGATGTTAAATCAAAGTTGGTATATTAAGACTCGTACCGGTGGTGGGCACGCAGTCTAAATCGTTAGATTAGCTCTGTACTTGCTCGTTCGTCGATCCCAGGCCGCATGTAATGAAGGGGTGTCCACACTTATTCTATGGGTAGTTCTAAACAGCCTTCTTCCTCCCTACTCTTAAAGACTAATACGTTTATGGCTTATGTGCGTTAAGGGTAGGACTACAAATTAAACAAAATTGAAAAGGTTTTTTGAGGACCACTACCCCCTCTTCCCCACCAATTGCTGTGATTGAAATCTGGCCACCCAAGTCAGTCTAGAGTGTAAACCACTTAGTCATCAACCTCTTGAATAAATCACATCTCGCCTGAATTATGCCCGTTTCCTTGGTTGAGTGGTCGGAAAAATCTGCCACAACCCTAGACTCTAGAGAACTCAAAGTGATCTTAGCTGGGTCTGAAAAAATTCGTTGTTTGTGCTCGCTTTAGTACCCAAATGGTCGGGTATGTGGTTTTGGGCATTGTGTGAAAGTTAACACGTTAAATCCTTCACTAACGTTATTTAATCCCTATCACCAGTGATGAGATGCATAGCTCTCTCAGAAGGAGTGTTCCTAACATAAGCACTTATCGAATTTGTTTATTGTCTATACCATATAATTATCTCTCTTTCTTATACCTGAACACATAACAAGTCTCTTTGATTTGTCCTTTCTGGTAGGGAATGTTACTAGTCTGAGATGTTTTCACTTTGTATTTGTCTGAACATCTTTCTCCTTGGTGTGCCCTTCTTGTTCGGTGAGTTAGGTCAAAAGCAGTTATCCATTATAATTTTAAAGATCAGCCGTAGATTAACAATAATATATACTGTTTATAAAAAATAATTTTAATGCATTATGGGTCACTTGATAAATCAAATGTATGTTAATTTAACCGAGAATAATTGATTTTGGGAGCGTTTAACACTCTCTAGTTCTTCCCAAAATTTCGTGACTCTTGTACCCTTCTAGAGGCCAAGGCTTAGCCCAGTGCACAAAAAAGGTGTACCTTATCTTTGATGGCTCAATCGTATTCAACCTAGTTTTTCACGTGTCCCTATATATATAATCTGTTCAACCTTGTACCCCCTTAATGTAAGCTATAAATATTATATACTCTACATCTAAGGCAAATTAAATACGGAATATTGAATTAAATAATCGGTTAGAAATTAGAAATATAAATTTATACATATAGATATAATACAAGTTAGAAATCAGCAATATAATATATAAAATATTACGTACCCTTTAATATGTCCTTGCGTACATCATATTGAATACCACCGATCTAGCCAACGTACTCCTTAAAGCTCTTCGTATTAAACTATTTTGTAAAGTACAAACGGTCGTTCCAAATTTTAATAAAAACTCATTGGTAGGCTAAACAAAGACGTCACAGAGGAAAAGTAAGAATTATAAAAATCCATTCCATCTCTTCAAAATCTGCGCTAATTTGTTCATTAGACCTATAATTATACTAAAAAAATTAAGATTAATACAACTTAGGGGGACGCCACGTAATTCTGTTGATACGCACACCACAGTTGAAGAAACACTGCTCTAATATAATTATTTAGCAAGATATTACAATAAAATCAAGCCCTCCTCGATGATCACACGGTCTAAGGCAGGCTGGGGTCATGGGGAGGTAGAGGTTCGAATCCCATGAGTCTCGTCACTTATATTAAACCATTTTATAACCTCGCTTATCAACAAAATCATAAAGAAAAACATTGCCTTCAATTTAAAGTACATTGATTGTTCGATTGTCAAAAAGAATAATTGTTTTCTTTTCGTAAATAAAGATACCTCTCTTCTATTAGCGTCATATATTTCTCCCCTTGGGCCCACACACTGTTATTTGAAAAAATCTTTGAAAACGGAAACGTGAATTCCTCATGACTGACATATTTGACCCACTGTTAACGAACCTTTAATTTGACCGTTTTGATAGTAGTACTATCGTAACAGGTGGGCTTATTGATTTAATAATTTCCTGCATCAGTGGTTGAATGGACAAACGTGGCACTCTTGTATTTGACTAAATTGCCGGGGATGAATAAATTGTGGTTTGAATCCTGGTCGGATGCAATGAGGGCATTTTTTTTCTATGATGTTTTCTCACTCTTCCTATCACCAATTGGGTGGGTTTTTCATTTTTTTAAACTTATTTATCCTAACCAACCATTAGTGTAATCAATGTATGCGTACTACCCGAATGGGTACAAAAACGCAGTTAAGTCACGTGGTGGCGTTGATACTTAAAACAGATGCATGACTGACGCAAATAAACAGTGTTGGTGGTGCTGGTGCCTATAACGCATGTATGACCGACGTAGATAAACTCTTTTGTCGGTGTTGATGCTTAGAACGCATTTATGACCGACGTGAATACATACATACCTTCGGCTCCTTCAGGGTTATCTGGGAAAAATCGATGGACGCCTACGTCACAAGGCATCAAGCCAAGCGGCCTGCTTCTGTTCCTTGTGTGCGAGGGGTTGAGCTCCGGGTGGGTGGGAGGAGAGGAATAAGGGTAAAATAAGCAAACAACATCATGCAGTTAGTAGAGGGTGAAAATAAGGGGTGGACCGATAAAACAGGTCGATAACAATAATGAGGGGGAAAAAAGATATAAACAGCATGAGGTCTTGAACGGTAGGTCCATACACCTTAGCGTAGTGTAGTAGCCGGTTTTAATTGTGTGGTTGAGGGTAAGGGTTGCCTCCTTACCCAAAACAAAACAGGGGACCTTTTCATTGGTAGGCGGGAAGGAGTGTCTGCCCCCACGAATTTTATTTTAAACGTTAGATCGCTCTAGAAAATATATGAGGGCTGCATCATCAGAGTAGAGGGCTAAAAGGTTTGTGGGGAGGGTTAGGTATTGTAATAGCTTTAGTTTTTATTCAATATTTTACGAATTTGTGTCTAATTAATCCTACAATTTATTTAACTTTCTTGAGAACTTTATAACACTTTTAAGTCTCAAAAACTCGATGCTGATCACATACATACCCCCAACTATCCACTTCATAGCCACTATTTAAAGTACATTCTGCGTATGAGTGATGATAAATGACAAGCAAAATTACCAGATATACTCTATTGTATTCATACGCCAAACCATGAGTTGTTGCTAGCTTTGACAGTCAAAACTTTCACAGCAGTCTTTTTTTAAAATATCTCTCTATTTTGACCGTTTTTTCATTGTTGGAATACGAACTTTAAAAAAATAACAGTTTAGATGTTTATTTTCTGTAGAAGCAGTGTCTGTAGTTCGCTTAAAAACGCTTTACAAATTTTATGTTTTAAAGCTGAACTATCTGTTGGAGGCATACAAACCGTGTCCGGTTGTGTTAATGCGCTTGTGTTTACAAAATAAGAGCGTTTTATTTTAAAACTAATATCTTGTATGGCTATTTATTTACGTCATAAAACACATTTATTTATTTTGGGGCCAGTTATAACAAGACACAAGTGTGAATATAATCATTTTTAACTTAATTATTTTATGTAATATAATATATCTTCATGCCACAAACGCAACATCAAGAACAAAATAGCATTATTAATATTTTTAATTATTTCAATTAGTTACTAAAAAGCCAATTATACAGTATTTCTTAGTAAAGTGTTATTGGAAGTGTTTATTAATACTTTTGATTGACATATAGTACTATTGAGAAAATCACAATAATTTCCACAAAGGTTTGTTTATAATAGTGGTTTTTACCCAATGTTTTCAATAAAAATAATTTGATAGCTATCAGTTACCAACATTACACACTGGACAGACATTGTATTAGCTTATGGATACATGATTTTAGGTTTAGTAGGTTTTTAGAATTATCAGGTAATGGTATAGCAATCAGAGTTAGGAACGTGGCTAAACATTTTTTTCCCAATCTGACGTTGCAGTTTAGGGCAATCTTACTCTTAACTTAGCTCCCCAACTCAACCTGACATGACAACCGTGTTGTGCAACGGGTAAATTCGTGGGGGGAGGGGAGTATTTAGGAAATGACTTGCAAAACGTGATGCAGTCTTGGTTCACACTCTGATGGCTGCCTACATTATCATTATTATAACACAACCCCTCAAGCACTACAACCACCCTCATAACACCCCAAGCTCAGGGATGGCTAATCTATGGCACGCGTACCAGTAGGTGACACGCGAATATGGTTCAGGTGGCATGGCGACATGAGAAAAATATACACTAAATACAACTTTCCCCAACATGTAATTTTTTGAAGTAAGTTTTATTTCAACAGCCATACCATTGAATGTCATATCACTATGAACTTTGTGAAGTCACTGGTTTGAAACCATCTGGGCTCGTGTATAATGTGCGCTGCTGAAGAAAACCCACTATGAACCGAACATTAATATATTCATTATCAAAACGCCAATATGCTTCAAACTAATATCGAGAATATTATGTAGGTTTTTTATTTTAACATATATTTCAATTTATGGTCTTTATGCCACGTTTTTACTTTTAATCATTGAACTTTATATTGATTAAGACACTCACTTTTATACATTTTACTTGTTTAAAATTTAGGCATTGTTAAAATATTTACGAGATATTCATAATATTCAACACATTCTCATCTTAATTACTCATTTATAAACGTAAATAAAAGATGGCACACCAGACTATTTCAAAATTCGGCTGTTCTCAAGTGCCATTGGTCAGAAAAGTTTCACCGTCATACCCTAGCTCCCAGTGTACACCACGCAAGAGCGTCTTAGGGTTGGGAATCATTTAGGAAAAACCACCCTCACTAGACCTGACTGGAATTAAAACCCCAATGTCCCCGTCATCAACAGGTCAGTCTAGGACGAGAGTGATGCCCTAAGCAAGGGATGGGCAAACTACGGCCAAATGAAGTGTTTAATACAACCTACGAGATAAATAATTAAAATGTTTTGCGTTGTGAAGCAGGGTTTTTTGAACACAACGAAACTGTATTATTTTTATATGAAAGCATGCTCAAATCAAAATTTACAAACATGGCAAATTATGTTGTTTGCAATCTCGTATTCATGCGAACAAGTGTTTTCAACCGCAACACTTATGAATAGTGATGTTATAAGCCGACATACTGGTGAGCATCTGTGTTTTCTCTGGAGAATATCCTACTCACAGTTTCACTCAGCAACACCCCAACATCTAAATATTCTGAACGAACCTAAAAACATACGAAGCCACTAAGGTAAGAATTTATGATTTATCTTTTTACATTCTCAATGTATTTAAACTAACTCATAACAATCTATCATGTGTGTTTTTCTTTTTCTAGTGCTTTTGACCACTCGACCAGTGCTTCCCACTTTCACTAAAAAGTTAAAAGATTGGCAAGGAGGTATAAAACATCAGCTAATACCTTGAAAATTAAAGAACACGACAGAATAAATTAAGGACTTCCCGAAGAAAGATTTGAAGCACCAATTTTTTTTACTTTCGTGTAAGATAGCCTTGAATGAGAATGACTTATATATATATTAGTCCATAGTTCTAGTTTCTTACCTTCAAGGCAACTCATTCTCCAAAATGTCAAAACTTAGAAAGTGAAGAAAACCTTAATTTAGTAAAATCACAAAATCTGCGATTTAAACCCCTACCTCCTCACCCACTAGTAAACTAGAGAAGATTAGCTTGATGAAAATGTATTGAGTCCTAGAAGAGATAGGTAAATGAAATTTTGCAGGCAGTGAATAAGGTTGCAGGAATAGTTGGGGATGGAAAATTTCCATGGGAAGATTTCCAAAAAACCAAAGTTGAAAAAATGGAAGCCGAAAATTTGCGGGTTGGTAAGCCCGTCACCAAAAACGATGCAGGTTATTTGGTGACCAAAAATTCACATGGGGGCCTCCAAAAAACTAAAAAGTAAATACAAAAATGTTGTTTATAATGAAATCCTCAATCGAAGAACGGTTTCATCATACTTTCACTGGAGTAAATGTTTGATTTATTATATATAAAGTCTTTAATTGAAATACGTCTCCCAGATTTTTAGGGTAATTAAAACATGATTTCCATTCAAAATCATTGTCCAGAAAATGTCAACGGGACACATTATACTACTACAAATGAAGCCGTTGATTCTTAAACGGGTATTATGGTAGTATTTAAGATGGAAGATTTTTTTTTTTTTAGTTAAACTTACTTTATTTGTGGTAATTCTTAAATTACGTGTGAAGGTCTACATAAATGAGAACAAAATGTTCACATTTAAATGCGAGTGTTTTATTAATTAAGCGAACTATCCCACCCCTGTAGCACGGCATGGTCTCTCTCTCACACGTGATGTGGAAACAAGTGACTGACTCCAGTGTCAACATGAGCTGCCACCTGCTTGCGCTTTATAGCCTCCTGGTAGCGGGTAATACAGGTACCGCCATGTCGCGAGGCTCAAACTATATTCCTCGGTATGGCTTAACCTACTGCGCACGCGCGCATGAGCCCATAACAGAACCAGGTGATGAGCCAATGACCCTATTTGATGCGCTCAATCATTTGAAGCATTTGTGGGTGGATAAAGCGCATTAGAGGTAATATCTATATTATTTTAATTGCCTCAAATATATTTGTTTTGGTTGAAGTTATTTATGATAGGTTCACTGCACATAGGATGTGCCTGGATAAAGTTCGTTCACGGTAGGAGTTTACCTGTGAAAGGACTTTTTCCCCTACCAGAACTCTATTATATAGTAGGATATTGGTAAGAAAAAAGACCTTTCAGAGGTAAACTCCTACCGTGAATGAAGTATAGTTCAAGAGCCAAAGCATAGGCCTGTATAGTCACACGCCCAAAGAATAATACTCGACATATAAGATACCTAATCACGACGTTCACTTATGGGGTAGGCAAAAACCTGTGCATAAAGCTTAAAAAAACTTCATATCTTATTCATCCTTACTTTCTCCAAACTTCCCTATACTTGCA
Organism: Timema poppense; assembly: GCA_902141375.1. Classification (NCBI taxonomy): domain Eukaryota; kingdom Metazoa; phylum Arthropoda; class Insecta; order Phasmatodea; family Timematidae; genus Timema; species Timema poppense. The sequence goes on from CABFOV010000892.1 coordinate 17,486, forward strand.
TACTCCCTTCGCTTCAACAACATTCATACATAGTCATATTCTTAAAACTCTTAATGTTTCTCTTTCTCACACATTCGTCTACAACAATTATCCATGTCTTACCTGGTCTACCCCTTCCCTATGATCCACATACACTCTACCTTAATATATTTTCTTCGTCACTCGATCCACAATCATCCCCTCAACATGCCCAAACCAACGTAACGCACTTCTTTCACAGTCACCTATTGGATTCCCTTTCAAACTTTAACCCTTCAGCATCCATTCATCACTGACATAATACTCAATGCAAATAATTTCACAAGTCTTATAAGACCAATGCTTGTTACAGAATTCGTACATATAGTATTTGCGCATTTTTAGTATCATAGCACATATATCTTGTGTAAGTCATTGTACAAACACATATTTATGTTTTCATTTACATATAAATGTAGCCAAACCAAGTTGAATGTTAATAAAAATAAACCAGCATTACATCTCGAGGAGAGGCTATCCATGCCTACATTCGATAGTGAGCTCCTGCTCCAAAATCCCCCCCCACCAGTCTTGTTGGAAGATGATATGGTCAACTATGTCGATACTCTGGTGAGCATTGCGTGACGCCGGTTAGTAAAACTCGAAAAGAGGCCCCATCAAATCGGCCCTTATGTATCCCAGTGTAGAGATCTGGCCTCCGCAAACGTCAACTTCTGGTAGACATAGTGAAGGACCTCAGTTTGGTCCTATGTGGTACCTAAACAAACTATTTCATCCTGTAAGCAAGTAAAAGAGCCTCGTGACGTTAGAATTGAGTGGTTAGATAAGGCAAGCTCTACTATGGTAGAATGACTGTATGAAGAAGGTAAGTTAAGGTGGGATGGAAGGGGACGCGAGAAAAAATTTTTTTTTGCAGTTTTTATAGCAAAACATTTTTTATCCAAAATAAATCAAATATTGCTCCAGTACAAATATAAAGTGTAATTTTCTTCACATGTTGATATCAACAGTTCCTGAATATCAGTCATGAAATAAAATCAGTCATAAATTCAAATAAAAGGTTGTTATTAAATTCCAGAATACCCTTGGTGGATATTCAAGAAATATTGGGGTCACCATGTGAAGAAAACTAAATTCTTCTATGTTTGTATTGGAGCAATATTGTATTTATTTTGGCGAAAAAATGTTTTGCCATGAAATCTGCAAAAACGTTGTGTTTTTTCTCACGTCCCCTTCCATCCCACCTTAGTAGAATATGTTATCATATATATAAAAAACCTTATACATTTAAAAAATCCACCTATATTATTACAGACTAAGTGGAGCGAGGTCCAGTTTTAGCTCGACCAAATGGAATTTCGTCACAATTTGTTCCACGATTACTGTCAAAATCGAGTACAGACTTTAACGAAATTTGTTAGTGACATTCTTTAAGTTAGGTCAAATGACATAGTATATAGTATATGTTTTTGATTTAGATATATAATATTAAGATCCTGACGTCTTAAACGGCATAAAAAATGAGAATATTTAATATTGACTACAGTTTAAATTTGTGTTCTATATAACTTGGTAATCAAGGAAAAATATCAATTTGAAATACAAGGAGAGAATGCATTCACAATAAGAACATGCCCTAGTTCTTATCATAATGTACTTAACATTTTTTGAAACTAGGAAGCGAGGTCTACTGTTCAAATAACTAGTTTTATCAACATTGATACCGTATCAAAGTGATAGTTACAGAACTTATTTTGCTATTACATATAAGTATAAGAAATTAGCTTCAATGTATAAACATATCTAAAAACTGCTACAACCTTCTTAGTGCGATTCCTGTTTATGTCAAGTTTATTAGTTTATATGTCATGTTCTGATAATAATTATAACTATTGTTTAAATACTATACTTGTTTGTTACCCCATCTATACCTTACTCCCTCGCGCTCTTTACCCAGATGAATTAACACGAATAGCAAACTAATCTTGGACAGACACAGCCCCAGTCCTCAAGTTGTCAACTCATCCCTCCCTTGATATAACCAATGATAGTCTTCAACCATTCACAGAAACGAACCCAAGACTCTTGCATTTGTATGAATACAAGCTAACAGCTAACCCCCCTTCCCCATTTTTAACGCGCTATTGTGACGTAAATAATTAAATATATGTACACATCCTTAGGAGAAACACTTTAGCACGACGTCATATAAGGAAAGGTTGGAGGAAAGAGTAGGATTAGAAGGAAATAAGAAAATTCTGAGAGCTGAAGGAGGAGGCGGAGGAAGGACAGGGCGCATTGGTAGTCTTAAGTTTCACTGACAAAAGTGATGGACCTGCCGTAAGAAAGAGCATATAATGATGATGATGATGATGATGATGATGATGATGATGATAATACCCACAAAATAAAGGAGTTTAGGGGAAGCGAGTTAAGGGCAGTATGTTCACAGTTTTTATATCAAACATTTTTCAGGCCGTAAGAAATGAAATATTTCCCCATTAAAAACATATAGTTTAATTTTCTAGTTTTGACCTCAACAGTCGTTGAATATCTGTCAACGTTGTCCTGGAATTTAATGACAACTTTTTCTATTATTTTTAAAGTTTATTATATAATGCCACTATGCTCATGACA